>OZ024787.1:4203568-4408397 GCA_964017065.1 Haliclona indistincta | reverse complement strand
GAACGCAGGGTTACTGAATTTTGGTGATTGTGATGGACATGAGATGGCTCTACTCAGCCGACGTGTTTCTGTATCGCAATCGTGTTTTCTTTGAGCATAAATTGCACTGAAACAATATCATGAGTTGCCGATCATAGATTGCTCGACCCCGGGGTCTTTGGAAAAGAAAATTACCCGGACGGCAAGACGAGAGCTTTTCAATTGTAGCTCGTTGTAATGCTGATGGATAAAGGTGTTTGCAGTACTGACTTGCAATCCCGCCCTATTCGTCTATCAGTCACTAGGACTGGTGGCCGATAATAGATTGCTTTTGCCGAACATCGATGTTTTCGGCTACCCACTTTCTTCGTCTCCACAGTAGACAAAGAAGCAGTTACGAGCTGCATATTTGCAATGCAGGCAGAGGAAGTGTGTGTCTATACGTAGGTCAAGTTTGATCTGTGTAGCATATTTGCAAGTGTATACGAACGAGTGGCCGATAATAGATGGTGGCCGAATATTGGTGGCTTACTCTACATCAGAATCAATGCTCGAGAGAATAAACGATCGCAATACACCTGCACACTCTTGATCATCTGAGGAGTAATTTTTCTTATAACTTGAACCGAAGAAAATGTTGTGTCCAGCAAAGGTGTACTCCAGAATGTCGTTGAACACTGCCTTCACCAAAGAATTGTTAGAACGCCCGGCACGTTGAATGAAATTATGGGATCTTGAAAAAACGGTATTATAGATACTCTGAAATCCAGCACAACAGTGGAGAATACCAGTGTGCATTCTTGGGGGAAGACCCCAGATACGTCGTAAACATTTATTATAGAGCACCCGTCCGTTCGAGCTACCGTATAGCGCGTCTGAAATTTCGCAGTAGAAAAGTTTCGCAAATTTCGCGAAAGTTTTATCCGCTAACGTCTTGTTTTAGTTGACAAAAATAGGGTGATTCGCGAAAATGTTATTTGCGAAATGCTCTACACTGTATCTCAAAAATTTTCTTTCGCAAAAATTTCCGCTATACGGTATATAGGGGTTGTGCGTGTGACGTCACGAATCGAGCGCACGTGATATACACGGCCATTTTTAGCGTGCTCTGCTCTCGTTTGCAAGCTTCACCGCTCAGTAAAAAGTGGATAGCAGTCTTGCTTAGTACCCCCAGGGCTACACAGAAGACGAAGCAAAGAAGTACGGCAGAGCAAGAATAGCGACTTTCTTTGAACGGACCTTTCAGTGGTCAGCTTCGCTCGTACAGTACATACGAGTCCTTGTAGTCTATCCCACGTCAACCCTAGTCAGGCGGGGCCTGCCTATTTGCAGGCCCCGCCTGACTACGTCAACCCAGTGTTGTTTGAACTGCTTCAACCATCTGGATACTGTACCTCGAGCACAGGCAAGTGCTGCCGTTCCACGAGAGAGCCCTTGCTTGGTGTATACAGCTAGTAGCAATCTTGTATTCAAGCTAGCAGTGCTTGTTTGCACCATAGCATGACTGTACAGCTTTATCTAGCTATCAAAAATGCTATGAGTACTTCTTAATGTCTGACACTCAAAATGGCGTCGTAGCAACGGTTAAAAACACGAAAAATGTGCGTCAAAGTTGTATGTGCACAACCTCTCAGTTTGCATTCATGTGGCATGCAATGGCTAGTCAGTAGTAATCAGTATTATGAGTTAAAGTGGCCAATACTTCATGCATAGATTCTTTGTACACCTTGTACACATCTGGTTGAAGTATTCTCTCATCTAGTTCATCCTCGAGTATAATTCTAGATCATGCATGCATACAGTTCAATCTTTTTTTCATTTCAAAATGTATGAAATGATAAATAGCAATCTGTGCTAATGAGTAGTTAAAAAAGAAGAGTTGACAGCTTGAGTTTAAATAGAGGAAAAGAAACTAGTGATTTGATGAATTTTGGTAATGAGTTCCAGATTTTGATCAGTGGCAGATGGAAAAAAGAATTTGTGAAAGAAGTTGACTTACAGAAAATGGGAACAAAATTGTGGATACAATAAAAGCGAGAAAAATGGGGAGGTGGGAGAGGAGATCTTAAGGGAGAGTTTAATATATGTGAAAGATTGTAGATTTGAATTCGAATAGTATCGTAACTCAAGTTTGCTTCTTTTTTCCAAAGACTTTGTCTAGAATCTTCAGCGTCTCAAGTTTCTCTAAGTAGCTGCTTGACGAGAGATAGTCGCGATCAAAATTACCCTATGACATTATCAGTTTAGTTGACGCCAGACGAGCAGGAGCAGTAGCCAGTATAAACGTTCCAGCGTCCACGTCTGGGTGAACTTCAATTAGAACGGTCAAAACTCGACAATTTTAGTCACTGAATCGCATTTGGCTCGTGAAAGACCATGTATATAAATTGCACTGATTTCCACATGCTCAGTGGCTTGTTGGCACGCGCACGTTTTAACTAAATTATTGGTCTAACGAGTAGCCGCCATCTTAGTTCGCGTGCATCCTGTATCGCTTCCGAAAGGCGATGACAAAATTAACAGTGAGTACATTTCTTTCCCACAATTGGTTGCAGTTTCAGGACAATATCTTCTCATTACAATGTAGAAAATATTCAATCACTAGTCTTGACAACAGCATAAAATAATTATAAAAATTATATATCTGGATATAAGCACGTTGGTAATTTTTCATTGATCACAGTCCATGAGCTCTTCTGGGGGACAATCCACTTTTCTTGTAACAGTCATTGTTTCTGCACTTTCCTTTAACGTTTCTTGGTTGTAAAACGATACTGCAGAGTGGCAAAACTAAAAATTTCATACAACTAGCCATGGTGCATGCATGGTTACTACGTTCAGTCTACTATGATTCTACTGTCAGTGCTCAATGTAAACAGCCACGTATCGGGGAAGTAACTATTCTCATCTTTCAACCGGCGATTTATAACTCAATGTGAGCATGCTCGATTTCTTACTAAGTTGAAAGGCTATAAAACTTTAGTACATACTGAAAACCAAGCTATATACAACTCGCGGAAGCCGCGCGTGTCTCGATGCAAGCACGAACATATTTCATATTATTTTATTTTTTCATAATTATTGCTTTACAGTCACGATGTAGACAAAATCTACGCGACTTAGTTTAAAGGTTTACTCCGCCGAAATAGCAAAAACACTAGTGCTAGAAAGTGAAAAACCTGTCCTGAACGAGATTTATTGGTTTTATTTTATCAGCTAGTCCAGGGTTTATAAATCGATTACGCACTATCCTGGCGCAAAGTCAACGTACCTTCTTCTTTCCAAGCTTGATCTAGTCGAATCTTCTGTTTTAAAATTCGCTTCAAATTTGACAAAGTTGAGTCTTCCTCAGTAGCCTGAGAACCTGATTTTGTTCGTTCCGCCGTTTTGAAGTTACCGTCGGGCCGGCGGCCAAACAAAATGGACTGAAGTAGCACGCGAGGTCAACTTAAACGAAATCAACTCGCACAAGATCGACTCTTACAGAACTCAAATCTCACCAAGTCAACTTTCCACGAGATCAGCTCTCAATCTTAATTAACAAATCTTAAACTGACGTTCGAACCACGCCTACCTTTCTATAGCTATTATAATGGTACAATACACATTCAGTAATGTTGGCATTAGAGTCCTGTGAGGTGCTTGATTGCTTCTAGTCATGTCAAATAGTGCCTGGATTCTTTTCTCCTTTTCTTTCATGCACATGACGTCTTTGCGAACGGGTAGTATTGATCCCAAGCTCAAGGCTTGCAACTTGGCTTTTGCCGGCACTGCTTCTTCTCTTTGAATGAACTCAACCCAGGTGTAGATGTTTGGGTGAGGTTTGCTAATAATCTTCTCTATTCTTGAGTGCCAGCCTTCAATATGGTTGTTAGTTCTTGGTAGGTGCTGGTTGAAGTAGTTCTGTGTTGATTGTGGAAAGCTTCCATCGAGCCATGTATTAGTGAAGAAGTACTAGATCAGCTCATCGACTCTGGGGATAGTAGTTTTAGTATAAATAACGTCAGTGCACAAAATGGAGTAACGTCGTCAGCACCCAGCTAGTGTTTATAGCGTGCGATGTTAGATTCATTGAGAGTTGATTCTGTGAGAGTTGATCTCATTAAAGTTGACCTCGCATGAAGTAATCTTTACAATCTTAAGGAAGGTTGAATACGCGTGGCCATCGGCATAAACCTTAGGTCATGGTGGAAGAAATTTTGCTCTGTCTGCCATTATTTTTGTTGATTACGGACAAAGCCAAATTTCTGCCACCTAGGGTTTATGCCGATGGCCATGCAGGCGTATTCAACCTTCCTTAAGATTGTAAAGGCATCATGTTGGTATGGCAAATGGCTTCATTCTAAAAAATAGTTAGGACAAAATAATTATTGATGGTGTCTAATAATAATGATCGTTGATCGTTATGATCGTTAGAAGCCATATCATGGGCATTTCAAGTTTTCTATAAGTTTGCATGCTTGAGCATTTGCATGACCTTTAGCAAAGCTCATCATTCCACATACAAGAGCTTAATTGTTTTCATATGTTTTCACTCACTGGCAGAAGCCCATACAGAATTAGGCATTTCTGGAAAAGACACTGTGATTTAAGCTAGGGTTCGGTTTTCAAAATAATGTGCACATGATTGGATAAGATTAGATGAAAAGGTTAGTGAAAACTTGGTGATTGTAATGCAATAACAGAAGAACAATTAGCTAGCTTTTAATTACCATGCATATATAGCTTGACATAGAGGTAGCATTACTTCTCAGTTATCTTATTATTGTTACTCACACAAATAAATTATTATTATTTTTAGCAAATTGAGTGTGGTAGTGCGGTATGCAGTATTCTATATATTATCCTGCACAACACAGTACTCAGTAGTTAATGAACCAGTATGATGTGTTAGTATAGCTTGAATTGCAGGCCCATACCACAGACATTTAGACAGATATAGGCCCCGGCATTATTGGGTGCATAGGGTGCATGTGCACCCCATTTTGACTATGTTATTAATATTCAGCAACAGTCAGCCTTTAGGCAAGAAGTCTTGGACAATACAACTCATGGACAAAACAACTATAATGATACTAAGGACTCACTGATGCAACATCAAACACTGGTGTAAATGCAGCAGGTGTCCATGTGGTTAGTAGACCAACCTAGTCATGCATATAGCATAGCAAGAATGTATAGCAATACTGCAACATGCTTCATGCTAAAGCTGTTTTTATTATTTAAATATGCTTGCCATTCAGCTTTGTCGCTTTATAATAATGCATGTGCACAAAATTTTTGGGTACGGTCCTGCATGTCTTTGTGTGCATAAAAGTGTCTGTTTCTCTCTCATAGTTTGTTTAGCTGGAGAAAACCAGCCTAAGTTACTGATACATGAGTAGTTAATTTTTTTGGCACTGTGAGCTAAGTTCATATTGACTTCTTTCTCCGTATTGACTTCTTTCCCTGCATTTTTAGTGACTAGGTACAAAATACTGTACACGGTGCATGGCTAGCATATGAATTTAGAGTTTTCAGCATTGCTGTATTTGCCCATAGATTTGCATGAATCGAATCTGAGTCTCCCTTATTCAAAGAAAAACTATAATTATACAGTGCAATAGCTTTTTGTTATTATCACTGCTGATTGGCAGTGGTATGTAGGGATGACCTCGAACTAAGATGGCGGCTACTCATGTGTGAAAATTATTATAGATGGGAGTGCAAAACAAAATAGACCAAAGCAATGAAGAATAATTTCACAAGGAAACACAGAGGCCATTCAGTATACATACAAATGGATTCCAGCAAGGCAGTGGAACAAAGGGGAAAATTATGGAACATACAGCGCGGTTTGTTCTCCGGCCACACTGTAGAGTCTCTGACATTTAAAATAGGCTAACAAGCAAAGTAGGTAGTATTTAGTGTGTGTAACCCAACTGCTGTCAATTACTACTCTATACAATCACTATAAAAACATCTAATTAATAGTTATTCACAACTTGAGAGAGCGCATACTATGTATGCACATGCATGCATATGGCAGCTATATAGTGCTGGCAGTACATGTAGTTCAGTAGATATAAACATGCATGCACTGTGTAAATTTCTTTTAAGCAAATGACATGTGTAGAATTAACCCGGGTGTGTGACGTTAACATCACACTCTCACTCCCACTCTTTCTCTCCCTTTCTCTCTCTCTGATAGTTTTTCTGAACTGGAGCAGACCAGGAATGAGTTAGCTTTATCAGAGCAATGAACGATTTGTTGACAAAAACACCGTGAGCCATCTAGCAATGATTTCTTGCTCTCTCTCTCTCTCTTTTGAATTATTGAATGCATGCATTTTGCTAAGCTTTCTGTTGGATTACAGCAGCTTGCATTAGTATTTCCATAATAATATTATCAAAATGTGTGCTCATTCTTCTTCATCATGGGCTCTGCACAGATACTTTGAGCCACTCAATGGTTTATCAGTAAGTCCTTCATGTGTAATTTAAAGTGTGTTAAATGTAACTTATGTTGTTGCTGGTGTTTTTTACTTCATTCAGTCATCCTCCCTCCCTCTCTCTTTCTCCTTTGCTTCCTCTCTCTCTAGGCTTCTCTTGGACAGCAGCTGTGGGTCACTATGACTGACATCATCACTAGTCTAGTCTGAATGCAGCCTCGTTCCCTGCCCAATTTTCGCAACGCAAAAACGCAACGGAACGAAACGGCGTTCCGTTCCGTTACGTTTCTGCGTTGCGAAAAATTGGGCAGGGAATGAGGCTAGTCGATCTAGTCTGAAATAACAGAAATGCCTACATGCAATAATAGAAATGCCTACATGGGCGTGGTCGGAAATCGCTATAAGCGATCATCTTTTATACAGTTTTGTACGTTTTGCCTCGCGTCTTCCTATCGTTATAACAGGTTTATCGCTATAGCCGAGATCGCTATACCCGATACAATTTGTATGGTGAGGTAACGTTTTGCTTTTGTGATTTCATCGCTATAACAGATAAATAATTAGTTTTTTTTTAATTTATATACACACATAAATTATAGACGGACACAAACGCATAACCCTGGCGCATACTGCGCGCGGGTAATTATTTTGATAATGCTGAATAAAAAAGTAAATAAAGAGTCTATTATAGAAATAGTGTCCCCCATGGTAGATCAAAATGTACGTGAGTTGTGCAATATTATTTTGTATATTTGTATGAAGTACTAGAGTTGTGTGCTTAAAAATAGAGTTGATTTTTCCTTTTCTTGTTCAGATCTCAGTTCTGTCCTCACTCGAATCTCTTGGTCTGCCTACTTGTGTGAAGACGCTCAAGATCTGTCTCAATTAAGGGAGTGGAGAAGTTCCAGGAGTCTTACAAGAGTGGGTATAAGCAACTTATTCTTATCAGATTTGTCAAATTGGCAGCGTAACTGACCAACCCAATGTGCATGTAGGGCAGTACAGTAATAAGATCATTGATAGTTTTTAGTTTGTCGAGATCTCCTCCATTACAAGCACAGTACAGTTAAGCTCTTGTTCTCTCGCACTGGGTAAAGGTGCAGGGTGAAACAACTCAATGAGTCAATGGTAGACAGTGTTAGACCTCATTCGACAGGAGTATAGCTTATGTATGACTTGATCTGCATGACTTGATGTCACTTGTTCTTTCTGGTAGCAGACTAATCTACACTAACTGGGGTTGTACCTATCGTAATCATGTATTCTACATATCAGTTTTGATGTTTTTCTCTTCTGTCCTCAGCTCAGATCAGTAATCTCTGTGAAGAACACAAACACAGCGAGAGAAGAGAACTGCCATTATTCTTTGTCTATGTCGTAAGTCTTCTATTAGCAATGGAAGTAGTGGAACTATGCTGGTACTCTCTCTCTCTCTCTTCCTTAGATTGCCATTGCCAACAACTGCAAGTCTTGTATCGAATTTTCTGATCAATTGAAAGTGAGATATTTATCATACATCAATACTTTATGCTGTTTGTGATCACCATAGCAATGGTTTGAAACAACAATGGAGGTGGGGCGTGATGCAGTGACTGAGGTACAGATCACAGATCAGTTTAATAGAATACAAGACAACTTTGAAAACACCAGACAATACTGGTATGACGAGGCTTGTATCAAGGTTTAACTACACAATGTAATGCTATCTCCCTCCTTCCTTCCTTCCTTCCTTCCTTCCTTCCTTCCTTCCTTCCTTCCTTCCTTCCTTCCTTCCTTCCTTCCTTCCTTCCTTCCTTCCTTCCTTCCTTCCTTCCTTCCTTCCTTCCTTCCTTCCTTCCTTCCTTCCTTCCTTCCTTCCTTAATTCCTTCCCTGCCTCCCTCCCTCCCTCCCTCGATCCCTCCCTCACTCTCTCTCTCTCTCTCTCTCTGTCTCTCTCTCTCTAGTTGTGATATCTTGTTGGACGACATGTTTGCTGATCTACAGCAGTTACTGGATGGTCTGTTCACTAAAGAGCAATGGTACTACTGACACTGCACATCCTGTGCAACTGCAGTAGACTACACACAGTTCTTCGTTGTTGTAAAAGAACAACTCAGTAGTTGTTGGTTTACAATGCTCAGTTTTTGGTTACATTTCTTTTACAATTCACCTGGTCCTGGAGTGTTGAGTGTATATCTCCTCTCAGGCTTAAGAAGCCATTAGATCTGGTCACTAAGCTGGAGGGTACACTTGTGGACTATAATGAAGACTTGAAACACCTCAAACCAACGTGAGCTCACACACACATTGTAACCTGTTTTCATAACCTGTTTATTCAGTCATCATGCCTACTTGATTGTACAAGCTCAGAACAGAATACTTAAAGCATACCTTGAGGCAATGATGAAAAAGTTAGTGACAACTCCTCTACACTACACACTAACTCTCTCTGACTTTCTCTCTCTAGGAAGGTGACCTTAAAGAGGAAGGATGACAGACTAGAGGCCTGTGACGTCATCCAACAAGAGGCTAAGAAGCTAGAGAAAGTTTTTCTTCGTCTGTCGCATGCAGCAACACCCAAAAAGGTCAGTGTATAGCTATTCGAAGTACTAAACATTGTTAGTATAATCAAGACTCAAAGGGACCATGTATGCACTAATAAAATGTCATTAATTTGGTTCCTATCTATTGTTTTGTAGTACACATTTGTTATTGAGCAACTAGCAGAGCTGCTCAAATCAGGTCTTGACACTGTACCATTCAATATAAAGGTATGAAGCTGTAGAGATCAGGAAATGTTGATTCTAACGTTGTGCATGAATGTGTATGAAT
Source organism: Haliclona indistincta (assembly GCA_964017065.1). Lineage (NCBI taxonomy): Eukaryota > Metazoa > Porifera > Demospongiae > Haplosclerida > Chalinidae > Haliclona > Haliclona indistincta. The sequence continues at coordinate 4,399,175 of OZ024787.1, read as the reverse complement.
TTTTAATAAAAGTGTGCATGAATAATGTACGTTATATGTACTAGCCATGAGAGGAGACCTCAACAAGAATGGATGTGCAAAGGTGGAGACCAATATTATTCCTACATATCATTGCCAAGCGGCAATGATAATTCAATACCAATGGAATGTCACATACTTGTAGATTCATTGCTTGGTAAACTACTGATCAGAGTGCTTCTACTGGTCAGTAGTCTGTTTCCTGAACTTACTGCTACTACTGTAGGCTGTAGAAGTAGTTCAGGATTCGGAAATGTATACAGTACTATAACCAGGACCCCTCGAACTTAGAGAGATAGGGTAGACTCCTGGTGGAACACAGCCCACACTGACATAAGGCTGGCACGAGCGAGATCGACCAAGTAAGCGTACCAGTCAACTCAAGCTCATTAATACACAGTTTGACAATTTGTGACCAGCCGTCTGCCACACTTTCATAGCTAGAAACAACTTGCTCTCTCGACATGATATCTTGTGTGTAGAGATTTTTAGTGTTGAATAAATTTTGTGGTAAAAATATTTTCAAGCTTATGAAAATAAATTATTTTAACACTAAAACTTTTCAAACAAAGGTCTCCTACAACCCAAACTAATGGTTATTATACTGTCTATGTATGTGTACGAACAGCAAACCATCACTATTATAAATGTCATTCTTCATGCAGCTAATGGATCGATGTGATGTGAGCACAGGAGCAGCAGAATCCTCTCCACAAGCACGACGACGAGCTCGCGCTGAAGAGAAATCTCTGCTAGCACAAATAGTCATCCAGAACCCATACTCGCTGTTCTAGACATTAACCTACAATGTACTTACTGTAGTCAAATATATCTGTATTATTATTTCAACTCAAGAAACGTTAAATTTTATTTAAAAGTTAATGGTTATAGAATATCATTAGCTAGGTGTATAAACCTGTATGCTAGTAGTTAGTCAATAATTTTTATTAATAATGATAGTAAAAATCATAGACACCACATGTTGTTCATGAGCAATATTATAGTTAATGTGAACATTGAATAATTGTTCAACATGATCATGACATTATGGTACATTATATGATTTTGTTGGTTTCAGCCATGATCGTGTAGTGTCCATTTCTTCGTCTGACTGGTCTTCCGGCCTCTTTGGAGTCCACTTCCATATCGTCTTCATAATCAGGGGCTGGTGTCTGTTTGCGTTTCAAATAATTGAGACTTTAGTAATGCATGCACATGGTTCAAAATACATTACGTTACCGTGCACAAGTCTATTGCATACGGTTACCTGTAAAGCGAAGGATGCATGCCTCAGTTGATGTAGAGACTGAGCCCATCTCGCACAAGCAAACTGTAATCACAGTGCAGCCTACTATTATTAACTTATACGCAAGCTGTTATTTAATAACTAGCCACACCTACATACCAATCGTGGGGGCGGCGGACAGATGGCGACTAACGAGCAAGATCAGGCTGCTCTAGCGGCTTGTCATGAGTCAGCGGCAAGGCTAGTAGCTGAAATGCTGACGGTAAGTCTATAGAAGAGTTTAAGGGTTCTGTGTTCTTTTGAACAGCGTTTAAACTTTCTCTACTAGAAGCCTGAACACCTGGACAATCTCGACCACATTAGAATGAAGATAGCAAGAAAGAAGGTGACTTGTGTGTGAGTACTTTGACCAACTCATCTCTCTCTTATCATTTAGGCGACTGTGGAGTCTCAGTTGAGGAGCGCTGTACAGACCCAGCTGGACGGGGTTGAGAATGGTCTGGATCGAATGAAACTGTTAGTCAATCTTCTTCACACACATGCAATAAACACCACCAAGTAGCTTTACTGTGAGTAGCTTAACTTTAAGTAGCTTCAAGTAGCTTTACCTACCCTAACAGTCTAACAGAGCCTGAACTGGAGTACCCAGTACTGGTACTAAGTACCAGATGGGTGGACTGGTTAAACACAGCATAGTTACAATACTGACTTACATAGTTACAATACTGACTCACAATGCATACATTTCATGTTATATTTCCTTGTCTAGTGCGTCAGATGTTGTCAAAGAGGTCAAAGAAAGGTACGTACTCACTCACTCACTCACCCACCTACCCTCTCTCTTATCTCATTCTCTTCCAGTATGCATCAGGTGGAGGAAGTCTACCATCAGTGTGAGGAGCTCTCAGATGTCATTGCTCCCATCAAAGAAGTCAACAGAAGATTCCAACAAGTATGTCACTTACTGTGTTTATGAATTATGATACACCCACCAATAATAAAGTCTGAACAAATCATAAATAATAATTATTACAATAATTATGAATAATAAAGTCTGCATGAACATCATAGATTATATCCCGTTGCGTGGATGTATCAAAGATGCTGCCCGTAGTTAAAAATCCACTAAAGTGCACTTTTAAAATGCACCAAAGTGCCATGTGATTACGTCATGGAAGCAACAAAATATATATCAGTTATGTCACCTCGTAGGGTTGATATAAATATTACCTACAGTATACAACTGTTTGTTTTACGCGAAATCAATGTTACTGTACTGATAAAAGTACCAAGAAAACTGGTTTTGTATAGATATCATGCATGTGGAGGCTGCTATTTCATGTTTTAGATCGAATACTGTTGTATTCTTGAAGATGAAGCAAAGCTAGGCTTCATAAATGTTGCCTGTAAACCATACAATATCAATAGCTTCGTACTTAATCACGTTTTTCTTGGTCATTATAATAGTAGAGGCTCTAAAAAGAGAGGCTAAACCATATTTCAAGGTATGTAGCATAATCCTTTGCTAAACAATCGTGAATGGTATATGAGAGAGCTAGTACAATAAATCCCCACTAAGATAGTTACAATAACATAGGTCTTACCAGTTAGTATAATGCTGTTTCAACTTCACAATGTGCACAAAAATCACTGTTTGCACAACATCAAGATGTGTTTATTCAACTTTATTGTAGCGCAAGAACCTGTAAACTAGTGTGAATTTTCACCACAAAACTAGCGACGAGAAGAACAAGACTAGCACATGAAGTCTGTACACGAAAAATGTGTTGTTGCGCACGCTCACGAGAGCCCGATTCCAATCCTGGTCATGTTACTAGTCTTGATCTTCTATGATATCCCCAGGAACTTGTTTAATGTCACTATTTCAGCAAAATGATTGCTAGCGTGTCCTAGTACATGCTTGTATCAATAAGAGCTCGGGCACTGGTAGAAACAACGGTTTTGAGATTTGGAGTAAAATTTGCAGCACACTCCTGCTATGCCTCTGAAACACAAAGTGGTTACTTTACAATTTTCATGTGTGTCAAAAGCCTTGCTATTTCTTCTCCTTCAGCTCCGTACTACCAGTGTTCACATCAACAACATATTTGGGTTACCTGATGTAATAGAGGAGACTCGCCAACTGATCAACCAGGGAGATCTCCTCCGGGCACATCAATAGTGAGTGAATAATGGGTTAATGTAAAAAGCACAACAGCTGCTTCAGAATAGCGCCTACCACATTGCTGCCAGCTAAGTTAGATTTGCTAAAGTGTCTCATCTGCTCTCTCCCTCTCCCTCCCTCTCTCTCTCTCTCTCCCTCTCTCTCTCTCCCTCCCTTCCTTCCTTCCTCCCTCCTCCCTCCCTCCCTCCCTCCCTCCCTCCCTCCCTCCCTCCCTCCCTCCCTCCCTCCCTCCCTCCCTCCCTCCCTCCTCCCTCCCTCCTCCCTTCCCTCTCCTCTCTCCCCTCTCCCCCTCTCTCTCTCTCTCTCTCTCGCTCTCTCATAGTTTGTCTGAGCTAGAGCAGACCAGGAATGAGCTACTCGTGCAGCTTTATCAGAGCAATGAACGATTTGTTGACAAGAACACCGTGAGCCATCTAGCAATGATTTGTGCTCTCTCTGTCTTTTTTGATTATTATATGCATTTTACTAAGCTTTCTGTTGGACCACAGCAGTTTGCATTTGTATTACCAAAATTACCAAAATTTGTTCTCATTCTTCTTCATCATAGGCTCTGCACAGATACTTTGAACCACTCAATGGTTTATCAGTAAGTCCTTCATGTATATCTAAAAGTGTGGTATGTATCTTATGTTGTGGCTAGTGTTTTTTTACTTCATTCTGTCATCCTCCCTCTCCCTCCCTCCCTCCCTCCCTCCCTAGGCTTCTCTTGGTCAGCAGCTGTGGGTCACTATGACTGACATCATCACTAGTCTGAATGAGGACCCTTCTCGTGTTGTCACGGCAATGAGAATCATATGGAGAGAAGAAAAGTACGTCGGATACATGTACATAACACCTCATTTGCAATTATTTTGATAATGTTGAATAAAACGTCAACCAATAGAGAGTCTTTTATAGAAACAGTGTTCCCAACTGGATTATCATTAGCCTTGTCCCCAGGCTCCACCCCTCTCGCTTATTTTATATTTTGTTCCGAGAGGGAGCCTGGTCGCTAATCTCACATGATGTAGACGTCAGGTAGACAGTGTGTGTGGGCATGATAGCACTGCATGCCTTTGCACTTCGTCTCTTTTGCATTTAGTCTCTTTTGCATTTCTCCTGCAGAGCTGATAAGGCTATCAAGGACAGACTGGATGACAGAAACGTGCCGATATCACAGATTCCAGGTCGACCAAAGTGTTGGATGGAGAAATGTGTAGAGATACTCAATACAGCTATAGACAACAAGTGAGTGGGTGGGTGAGTGAGTGAGTGAGTGGGTGGGTGAGTGAGTGAGTGAGTGGGAGGGTGGGTGAGTGAGTGAGTGAGTGAGTGGGTGGGTGGGTGAGTGAGTGAGTGAGTGAGGGAGTGAGTGAGTGGTCTGGCTGTGTCACTGACTAGTGGTTCAAGACGGTCTGTCTCATAACTGGGTTTCTGCCATTGCATGACATATATAGCCTGTATTATCTGGCTCTACCATTGACCCTCTGTGGGACAGCTAGACTCTCATCTCTCTTCCTTCTTTCTCTCTCAGGTTTGAAGAGCACCAGCCCCAGGATAGAGTTGAGTCACAGGAGTGGCTCGAAGAATACCTGCAGAAGATTGCCGGGTTCTGTTTTACAGATCTCAGGACCATAAAGGAACATGGCGCCTCGCGCTTCCCACCCAGCTTTCCTCCTGATTATGACAGCATGCTCGACTACTACGTGTTCTCCTACTGTACCAAACTCAAGAAAGTGGTGAGCAGACAACTCACACACAGCAAAAGCTCTGAGGAGGAGCTCACAGCAGTACTCCCTCAACACTATATAATGTGTCTGCTAAATTTGTTACACATTATTTTGTTGTTAATTTAATTTTATAATCTACAGATTAGTCAACTGGTGCAACAAGACTTGAACGCTCGTGACATTATTCGACTGATGTTCTGGATTGGTGACATTAGGTAACTTTCCTCCCTCTCTCTTCTCTGTCTCATATCTCAATCTGCAGGCAATCATTTCGTGAGGTACTTGATATCGATCTACAGAAACACGGCTCACTGATTGATGAGAGAACTGGAGCGGAACTACAGGAAACGTGAGCCATAATAATAAGGACCTTGAATCGTCCACTCACTCACCCACTCACTCACTGGCTCACTCACTCACTCATTCACTCACTCACTGGCTCACACACTCACACTCCCTCCCTTTCTCACTCACTCACTCACTCACTCATACGCTTTTTAGTTGTATTGGTCAAGTTGAAGGCAACATTCAAGAGATTGTCCAGAAAATGCTTGAACAAGAAAAAGAGGTACGAAAGTGGTTTAGCAACAAATGTACACATAAAAATTCTGTTCACATATTAAAGTGCTGTAGATATTCTAGTTCAGGTATTGTAGTGTTACAGTTTTTAGATACTCATGCATTCATTTGGGTGTTTCAGAGAACATGAGAACATGTGTGACACATTTGTCTACACATGTAGACACATTTGTCTACATGTCTACATTGTCTACATTTGTCATTGTCTACATTTTTCTACATTTGTCACATTTGTCACATTTGTCTACATGTCTACATGTCTACATTGTCTACATTTGTCATTGTCTACATTTTTCTACATTTGTCACATTTGTCTACACATGTGTCTACATGTGTCTACATTTCAGAGAACATGTGTCTCTGTAGGACTGGAAGGCTCAAAACTATCCTGATGCTGACAATGATAGTCACTACTACACTACAGTTGGTATACTGCTGTTTGAAATGGTGGATCAAAATGTACGTGAGTTGTGCAATATTCGTATGTCGCCTTACGACGTACTTGCTTCACAAGAGTTGTGTGCTTAAAATTACACTTGATTTTTCCTTTTCTTGTTCAGATCTCAGTTCTGTCCTCACTCGAATCTCTTGGTCTGCCTACTCGTGTGAAGACGCTCAAGATCTGTCTCAAGGGAGTGGAGAAGTTCCAGGAGTCTTACAAAGGTGAGCATAAGTAACTCATTCTTATCAGATTTGTCGGATTGGCGTAATCTTGTATTTGTTTTGATGTTTTTCTCTTCTGTCCTCAGCTCAGATCAGTAATCTCTGGGAAGAGCACAAACACAGCGAGAGAAGAGAACCGCCATTGTTCTTTGTCTATGTCGTAAGTCTTTCACTACTTTCATTGCTAACACTATCGTAGTGGAACTATGCTACTACATGTACTCTCTCTTCCTTAGATCGCCATTGCCAATAACTGCAAGTCTTGTATTGAATTTTCTGATCAACTGAAAGTGAGATATTTATCATGCATCAATATGCTGTTTATGCTGTTTGTGATCACCATAGCAACGGTTTGAAACAACAATGGAGGTGGGGCGTGATGCAGTGACTGAGGTACAGATCACAGATCAGTTTAAGAGAATACAAGAGAACTTTGAAAACACCGGACAATACTGGTATGAATAGGCTTGTATCAAATGCTATCTCCTTCCCTCCCTCCCTCCCTCTCTCTCTCTCTCTCTCTCTCTCTCTCTCTCTCTCTCTCTCTCTCTCTCTCTCTCTTTCTCTCTCACCCTTCCTCTCTCTCTAGTTGTGATATCTTGTTGGACGACATGTTTGCTGATCTACAGCAGTTACTGGATGGTCTGTTCACTAAAGAGCAATGGTACTACACTGACACTGCACATCCTGTGCAATTGCAGTAGACTACACACAGTTCAATGTTGATGTAAAAGAACAACTCAGTTGTTGGTTTACAATGCTCAGTTGTTGGTTTACATTTGTTTTACAATATACCTGGTCCTAGAGTGTTGTGATGATGCGGTATATATCTCCTCTCAGGCTCAAGAAGCCATTAGATCTAGTCACTAAGCTGGAGGGTACTCTAGTGGACTATAATGAAGACTTGAAACACCTCAAACCAACGTGAGCACACACACACACACACACACACACACACACACATGAATTTCGTTATTATTCTCTTCTGTTCTATACTGTTTTCTATACTATACTGTTCTATACTATATACTGTATACTGTCTATACTGTTTTCATAACCTGTTTATTCAGTCATCATGCCTACTTGATTGTACAAGCTCAGAACAGAATACTGAAAGCATACCTTGAGGCAATGATGAAAAAGTTAGTGACAACTCCTCTGCACTACACACTAACTCTCTCTGTCTTTCTCTCTCTAGGAAGGTGACCTTAAAGAGGAAGGATGACAGACTAGAGGCCTGTGACGTCATCCAACAAGAGGCTAAGAAGCTAGAGAACATATTTCTTCGTCTATCGCATGCAGCAACACCCAAAAAGGTCAGGGTATAGCTATTTGAAGTACTATACATTGTTAGTATTATCAAGACCCAAAGGGACCATGTATGCACTAATAAAAATAATGGGTTCCTATCTATTGTTTTGTAGTACACATTTGTTATTGAGCAACTAGCAGAGCTACTCAAATCAGGTCTTGACACTGTACCATTCAATATTAAGGTATGAAGCTGTAGAGATCAAGAAATAATGATTTTAATGATGGGCATGAATGTGCATGAATTTTTAACAATGTGCATCAATGTACGTTATTTCTCACTGTAGGGTTTAGTGTCACGATATCCTGATGTGAAGCTGTATCACATTGTGGCAGTACTAGCCATGAGAGGAGACCTCAACAAGAATGGATGTGCAAAGGTGGAAATCATTACTATCCCTACATATCATTGCTATGATAATTCAATACCAATGGAATGTCACGTACTTGTAGATTCACTGCTAGGTAAACTAGTGGTCAGAGTGCTTCTACTGATCAGTAGTTTGTTTTCTGAACTTACTGCTACTACTGTAGGCTGTAGCAGTAATTCAGGATTAGGAAATGTATGGAAGACACACAGTGCTCAAGTCAATTATAACCAGGACCCCTCGAAACTTAGAGAGAGAGAGAGAGAGAGTAGACTCCTGGTGGATAGCACGAGCGAGATCGGCGTACCAGTAAACTCAAGCTCATTCATACACAGCTTGACAATTTGTGATCAGCCGTCTGCCACACTTTCATAGCTAGAAACAACTCGCTCTCTCTCTCTCCACATGATACATGTAGTATCTTGCGTGTAGAGATTTTCAGTGTTATAAATTTCATGGTAAAAATATTTTCGTGGGACAACAGCTTATGAAAATATTTTAACCCTGAAAATTTTAAAATAAAAGTCTCCTACAACCCAAACTGTACTATGCATACTCATGGTATTATACTGTCTACATGTATGTGTGTGTGTATGAACACCAAACCATCACTAATATAAATGTCATTCTTCATGCAGCTAATGGATCGATGTGATGTGAGCACAGGAGCAGCAGAATCCTCTCCACAAGCACGACGACGAGCTCGCGCTGAAGAGAAATCTCTGCTAGCACAAATAGTCATCCAGAACCCATACTCACTGTTCTAGACATCAACACTTACTGTAGTAGAACCTATCTGTGTGGACAGTTATATTTCAACTAAAATCAATGACAGAACAAGTACCATAACCCTCAAGCATGCGCCGAGGGTTAATTAAGGACAGCTGTGAATCTAATGGCTATCGAATATCATTATTTTGCCGCTAGGTACCTGTACCTGGTATGCTAGTATTAGTAGGTAGTTAACAGAAAGTAATAGCAGTAATAATAAATATTTTACAGTAAAAATAATAATAATACGAAAACAGGACAGTAATAGCAATATTTTTACAGTAAAAATGGCAGTAAAACAGTAAATTTGTTTAAAAATAGACACCACACATAATATCTATGCAATAATGACTTTAAAAATTAATGTGAACATTGAATGATTGTACTTAAGTCGATTTGTTGATTTCAGCCATGATCATGTAGTGTCCATTTCTTCGTCTGACTGGTCCTCCTCCTTGTCGTCAACTTCCATATCTTCTTCGTAATCACGAGCTGGTGTCTGTTTGCAATTATCATTGTCGATACTGAGTTGGGAGCCAATTCCAAATGAGCACAGGCACGAGAGTGTAAAAGGAGATCGGGTCAACTTGATATTATCAGTAGCATGATCCTCTTTATTGCAATGATGGACGAATGTACAATCGAATCGCCGGTCGAAATACAGAACCACAATACTGTAGTTAACTAGGACGAAAGTAATATTATTTTATGAGGCTTTAGTACATACAACTTCAATGCAGCAAGTATACACATGGTTTCAAAAGTAGTTATTACGAATTACGTACCGCCCAATTTGCCGGTACCGCGGTTGCAATAATAAGTTAGTTAATTATTATTGCAACCGGCAAATTGGGCGGTACGTAATTCACGTTACGCCCATAAACGTGCAGAGTGCTGACAATGCACTTACTGCAGCCGCCACTGTGAGTGTCCAACCAAAGACACATGAAAGAATAATAATATCTATCATCTATGGTGCATGATTGCACCAATTGTGTCAAAAACGGCTCTGTCGGAACAAAAGCAAGATGCTCTGAATATCTCTGTTTTGGTTGTGGCTCCAGAGATACAATATAATCGCTCAAAGTCGATTTCCCATACATTTATACACCATGTATAGCTAGTCTACGCAGTAAGAATAGTCATACCTTTGCAACAGCCGTCAAAGTCCATGGTCGCCGCAAGCAACACGAATCAATTGCAAAAATAATTTTTCTTAGACTGACTGCACTCACTTGTAGCCTGAATATCATAATAGGTATTCCACTACGAGTTTCCTCTAGTAGCACTGCAATAATATTCATGAGACTAGTAGCACTGCAATAATATTCATGAGACTAGTAGCACTGCAATAATATTCATGAGACTAGTAGCACTGCAATAATATTCATGAGCTGACCGACCGTGGCCGCTAGTACAGTGTATGTATTGCATGCAATCCATCCACGCCCTCTTTAAAAGCGAGTGGCATCATTGCGCATCATTGGCATGGCCGTGGAGGAACTAGTCTAAGAGTGATTACTGGAGCTTGGAGACTAGGTCCCTGTACGGTACAATGCTGTCATAGTGATCTCTTGTGCTGCTATGAGCGATGTCTAGATGGTCAACTGTGAATGGCAGACCTGACAAAGGTAAAGCTTAGCCTCGTACCCAGGTAAAGCTATATGCTAGGGCGCTGCTGTTGTTGGTAGACGGTGTAAACTTTTCCCAACAGTAGGTTCTTGTCTGTGTATTTGGTGAGCAAACAAATATTTATTTGGCAGCTTATGTAGTCAGAAAATAGTCTGGGGCCCGCCCGCCCCTTTGCGAAAGGGGCGGGCCCCCAGACTAGTCAGAAAAAGCTTGTCGCTCGAGCTGTGTGGCCCAGATACCAAGATCTTTCAGCTGCTGTACATGCTCAGAGTAAGATGCACTCTGGTCTAACCAGTATGTCTCATACTTTTTTGTCTTGAATGTAGTGTTGTAGTAACTGCCGTAGATTTGTGTGGTGGGTGTCTGATGGGCAGTGGCGTAGCCAGAACTAAAATTTTATCAGGGCAAAATGCATGGCGAGCGAAGCGAAAATTGCTAATTAATATTCATTTATTCATGAAAATGCCGTGTTTATTGACTATGATTATTAATAACGCAGCTTGCAATCACTAGCGGATCAGAAAGTAAATGACGCACATCAACTCGCTCATACTGTACAAAAAAGAACAATTTAAAAAAGATAGTGATCCAATTCTACTGTGTCCACTATCAAAACGTTTCAAAACACTATCTCTGCTATTCCACACAGCCGATTTTTTTCCATGGTAGAACAATGTGTCTAACCTGTCTTGATTTCTTTGCAGGTGGTTCCATTGTGGTTTGTGTCAATCGAGGTAAAACAGTGTAAAGTAAAACTATGGGCTCTAGTGATCGCGCTACGAGGTTTTGATTGCTACGTGACGTGGGCTGGTCTAAGCCCAACACCCTAATTAACTCAGAATTTTTTACCGGGGCAACTGCCCCGGCTGCCTGTATTATAGCTACGCCACTGCAGATGAGAACATGCTCTGAAGAAGCAGTTCCCATCACCAGTCACTTTGTGACAATTGCGTAACTGATACTACAATCCAAGATTGTCAAAGATGCTTGTGGTGTGGCAATCAAATGTTTGGGGAGGGTAACACCTGGAGGCAAGATAGAATTTGCCACTTAAACCCATCACATGAACTGACATCCGGAAGTCTTAAATTACCTCCCATGCATTACCTCTTGTTAAACCAGTACATCTTCTAGTAACACAGCATTGCTTTTTACGTCCTTTTCCTCCAAACTTGATCATAACCTTGCAACTCATGCATTTCCCACAATCGCTGCTTTGCAATATCCACATCTACGTCGGTTAACACCTGCTATTTTGTCTCCTAATTATAACTTGGATAAATTACTAATGAAATTGTTACACACACAAGAGCCTTACCAATCGGTTGTGAACTTCTAGAAGGGTTTGTAAGCTGCTGCATACGAGCGGAATGACACTGTTACTTGGGCACATCTGTTGCTTGTGTACTTGCACCTATAGTAGCATTATGTGAATTGTCTACGATGTACATGTATGTGCATAGTACCTTTCATTTTCATTTCTCTTAGTCTAGCTTTCCTCAAAAGCCGAGTGGCTATGCTCACTTGTTGTCTCATTCGTTTTTGTTTCGATCTCCCACGAGATGGTACTGTTATGTAGCTGATATCAGTGGGTCTTTCTTTCTCTGTAAACGATTTTGGAGCGTTGATCGCAATCGTTTTTTTTGTGCTTGTCAGCTTTAGCAGCCTTTGTGAGGAGTGAAAAGGTATGTAGGCCTTCACTAGATACTACTGATGTTGACTTGACTAGAGTTTGGCACCATATCTGTGCTAGTTGTTTCACTTGTTGAAGAGTACCAATATCGTTGGTCAAGTAAACAGCTGACTGACAAAGTCTAGTATGACCATACCTAGCGCTACCCTTAATTTTTTTTCACTTTTTAGGTTATGCTCACGTGAGATTAGCGACCAAGCTTTCCGTGCAGGTAAGCAGAGTGCCTGGAGACGAGGCCTAGGGTTTATCATTGCAGTAGTAAGTTGGTTATTTTTGTGTTTCTGTTTATCTCCTGGCTGATAAGGCTATCAAGGACAGACTGGATGACAGAAACGTGCCGATATCACAGATTCCAGGTCGACCAAAGTGTTGGATGGAGAAATGTGTAGAGATACTCAATACAGCTATAGACAACAAGTGAGTGGGTGGGTGAGTAAGTGGGTCAGTGAGGGAGGGAGCGATGAGTGAGTGAGTGAGTGAATGAGTGAGCCGAGTGAGTGAGTGAGTGAGTGAGTGAGTGGGTGGGTGAGTGAGTGAGTGAGTGGGTGAGTGAGTGAGGGAGGGAGTGGTCTGGCTGTGTCACTGACTACTAGTGGTTCAAGACGGACTGGGGAGGCACAGTCTGTCCTCATAACTGGGTTTCTGCCATTGTATGACTTATAGAGCCTGTATAATCTGGCTCTACCATTAATTCTCTGTGGGATAGCTAGACTCTCATCTCTCTGTCTCTGTCAGGTTTGAAGAGCACCAGCCCCAGGATAGAGTTGAGTCACAGGAGTGGCTCGAAGAATACCTGCAGAAGATCGCTGGGTTCTGTTTTACAGACCTCAGGACCATAAAGGAACATGGCGCCTCGCGCTTCCCACCCAGCTTTCCTCCTGGTCATGACAGCATGCTCGACTACTACGTGTTCTCCTACTGTACCAAACTCAAGAAAGTGGTGAGCAGACAACTCACACACAGCAAGAGCTCTGAGGAGGAGCTCACAGCAGTACTCCCTCAACACTATATAATGTGGGGTAGTGTGTGTGATAAATTTGTTACGCATTATTTGTTGTTAATTTTTATGATCTACAGATTAGTCAACTGGTGCAACAAGACTTGAACGCTCGTGACATTATTCGACTGATGTTCTGGATTGGTGACATTAGGTAACTTCCTCCCTCTCTCCCATCCTCCTTCTCCTCTCTCCCTCTCTCTTCTTTGTCTCATAATTATATCTATTACAAATGTATTCTCAATCTGCAGGCAATCATTTCGTGAGGTACTTGATATCGATCTACAGAAACACGGCTCACTGATTGATGAGAGCACTGGAGCGGAACTACAGGAAACGTGAGTAATGACTTTGTATCTTTCACTCACTCACTCACCCACTGACTCACTGACTCACTGACACACGCACACACACACACACACACACACACACACACACACACACACACACACACACACACACACACACACACACACACACACACACACACACATGCACACGCACACTCACTCACCCACCCACTGACTCACTCACTCATGCACTTTGTAGTTGTATTGGTCAAGTTGAAGGCAACATTCAAGAAATCGTTCAGAGAATGCTCAAGCAAGAAAAAGAGGTACGAAAGTGGTTTACCAACAAATGTTCACATTAAAATTCTGTGCACATATTAAAGTGCTAGTTCAGGTATTGTGGTGTTACAGTTTTTAGATTCTCATGCATTTTACATGTATTTGGGTGTGTTTACATGTGTCTCTTTCTGTTAGGTTTGGAAGGCTCAGAAATATCCTGATGCTGACAATGATAGTCACTACTACACTACAGTTGGTATACTGCTGTTTGAAATGGTAGATCAAAACGTACGTGAGTTGTGCAATATTCATATGTCGTCTCATGACGTAATACATGTAGTTTCACAAGAGTTGTGTGCTTAATAATTTTGTTCAGATCTCAGTTCTGTCTTCACTCGAATCTCTTGGTCTGCCTACTCGTGTGAAGACGCTCAAGATCTGTCTCAAGGGAGTGGAGAAGTTCCAGGAGTCTTACAAAGGTGAGTATAAGCAACTCATTCTTATCAGATTTGTCAGGTTGGCAGCGTAACTGACCAAGCCAATGTGCATGTAGGGCAGTACAGTAATAAGACCATTAATATTTTTTAGTTTGTCAAGATCTCCTCCATTGCAAGCACAGTACAGTTAAGTTCTCTCCTCTTGTTCTCTTGCACTGGGTAAAGGTGAAGGGTGAAACAACTCAATGAGTCAATGGTGGATAGTGTTAGACCTCATTCGACAGGAGTATAGCTTATGTATGACTTGATCTGGTTAGTATCGTTAGATCACAGTGGGCAGACTAATCTACACTAGCTGGGTATACCTATCGTAATCATGTACATGTATTTACGTATCAGTTTTGATGTTTTTCTCTTCTGTCCTCAGCTCAGATCAGTAATCTCTGGGAAGAGCACAAACACAGCGAGAGAAGAGAACCGCCATTGTTCTTTGTCTATGTCGTAAGTCTTTCACTACTTTCATTGCTAACACTATCAATGGAAGTAGTGGAACTATGCTAGTACTCTCTCTCTCTCTCTCTCTCTCTCTCTCTCTCTCTCTCTCTCTCTCTCTCTCTCTTCCTTAGATCGCCATTGCCAACAACTGCAAGTCTTGTATTGAATTTTCTGATCAACTAAAAGTAAAAAATCTGTTGTGCATTATTGCTTAAATTTTGTTTGTGATCACCATAGCAACGGTTTGAGACAACAATGGAGGTGGGGCGTGATGCAGTGACTGAGGTACAGATCACTGATCAGTTCAAGAGAATACAAGAGAACTTTGAAAATACTGGACAATACTGGTATGACGAGGCTTGTATCTAGGTTTAACTAATGCTACAATGTATCTCCTTTCTTCCTTCCTTCCCTCCCTCTTTCTCACCCTTCCCCTCTCTCTAGTTGTGATATCTTGTTGGACGACATGTTTGCTGATCTACAGCAGTTACTGGATGGTCTGTTCACTAAGGAGCAATGGTACTACACTGACACTGCACATCCTGTGCAACTGCAGTAGATTACACACAGCTCTTTGTTGTTGTAAAAGAACAACTCAGTTGTTGGTTTACAATGCTCAGTTGTTGGTTTACATTTGTTTTACAATGCTCCTGGTCCTGGAGTGCTGTTGCGATAATAATTATGGTGTATATCTCCTCTCAGGCTCAAGAAGCCATTAGATCTGGTCACTAAGCTGGAGGGTACTCTAGTGGACTATAATGAAGACTTGAAACACCTCAAACCAACGTGAGCTCACACACACATTGTAACCTGTTTTCATAACCTGTTTATCCAGTCACCATGCCTACTTGATTGTACAAGCTCAGAACAGAATACTGAAAGCATACCTTGAGGCAATGATGAAAAAGTTAGTGACAACTCCTCTGCACTACACACTAACTCTCTCTGTCTTTCTCTCTCTAGGAAGGTGACCTTAAAGAGGAAGGATGACAGACTAGAGGCCTGTGACGTCATCCAACAAGAGGCCAAGAAGCTAGAGAACGTTTTTCTTCGTCTGTCGCATGCAGCAACACCCAAAAAGGTCAGTGTATAGCTATCTGAAGTACTAAACATTGTTAGTATTTTTAAAATTTTAGCACAAATAAAATGTCATTGTTTTGTAGTACACATTTGTTATTGAGCAACTAGCAGAGCTACTCAAATCTGGTCTTGACACTGTACCATTCAATATAAAGG
Organism: Haliclona indistincta; assembly: GCA_964017065.1. Classification (NCBI taxonomy): domain Eukaryota; kingdom Metazoa; phylum Porifera; class Demospongiae; order Haplosclerida; family Chalinidae; genus Haliclona; species Haliclona indistincta. The sequence goes on along the minus strand of OZ024787.1, from coordinate 4,383,266 downwards.
TATGAAGCTGTAGAGATCAGGAAATGTTGATTCTAACGTTGTGCATGAATGTTCATGAATGTACGTTATTTCTCACTGTAGGGTTTAGTGTCACGATATCCTGATGTGAAGCTGTATCACATTGTGGCAGTACTAGCCATGAGAGGAGACCTCAACAAGAATGGATGTGCAAAGGTGGAGACCAATATTATCCCTACATATCATTGCCAAGCGGCAATGATAATTCAATACCAATGGAATGTCGCATACTTGTAGATTCATTGCTAGGTAAAGAGTGCTTCTACTGGTCAGTAGTTTGTTTCCTGAACTTACTGCTACTACTGTAGACTGTAGCAGTAGTTCAGGATTAGGAAATGTGCACAGTGCTCAAATCAATTATAACCAGGACCCCTTGAACTTAGAGAGAGAGAGAGAGAGAGATAGAGTAGACTCCTGGTGGAACACAGCCCACACTGACATAAGGCTGGCACGAGCGAGATCGACCAAGTAAGCGTACCGGTCAACTCAAGCTCATTCATACACACCATTCGTGATCAGCCGTCTGCCACACTCTCATAGCTAGAAACAACTTGCTCTCTCCACATGATATCTTGTGTAGAGATTTTTAGTGTTGAATAAATTTGTGGTAAAAATATTTTCGAGCTTATGAAAATAAATTATTTTAACACTAAAACTTTTCAAACAAAGGTCTCCTACAGCACAAACTATTTGTACTATGGTTATTACACTGTCTATGTGTGTGTATGAACAGCAAACCATCACTAATACAAATGTCATTCCTCATGCAGCTAATGGATAGATGTGATGTGAGCACAGGAGCAGCAGAATCCTCTCCACAAGCACGACGACGAGCTTGCGCTGAAGAGAAATCTCTGCTAGCACAAATAGTCATCCAGAACCCATACTCACTGTTCTAGACATTAACCTACAATGTACTTACTGTAGTCAAATATATCTGTATTATATTATTTCAACTCAAGAAACATTAAATTTTATTTAAAAGTTAATGGTTATAGAATATCATTAGCTAGGTGTATAAACCTGTATGCTAGTAGTTAGTCAATATTTTTTATTAATAATAATAGTAAAAATCATAGACACCATATGTTGTTCATGAGCAATATATAGTTAATGTGAACATTGAATAAATGTTCAACATGATCATGACATGGTATATTAGTTGATTTTGTTGGTTTCAGCCATGATCGTGTAGTGTCCATTTCTTCATCTGACTGGTCTTCCAGCCTATTTTGGAGTCCACTTCCATATCGTCTTCATAATCAGGGGCTGGTGTCTGTTTGCGTTTCAAATAATTGAGACTTTAGTAATGCATGCACATGGTTCAAAATACATTATGTTACCGTGCACAAGTCTATTGCATACGGTTACCTGTAAAGCGAAGGATGCATGCCTCAGTTGATGTAGAGACTGAGCCCATCTCGCACAAGCAAACTGTAATCACAGTGCAGCCTACTATTATTAACTTATACGCAAGCTGTTATTTAATAACTAGCCACACCTACATACCAATCGTGGGGGCGGCGGACAGATGGCGACTAACGAGCAAGATCAGGCTGCTCTAGCGGCTTGTCATGAGTCAGCGGCAAGGCTAGTAGCTGAAATGCTGACGGTAAGTCTATAGAAGAGTTTAAGGGCTCTGTGCTCTTTTGAACAGCGTTTAAACTTTCTCTACTAGAAGCCTGAACACCTGGACAATCTCGACCACATTAGAATGAAGATAGCAAGAAAGAAGGTGACTTGTGTGTGAGTACTTTGACCAACTCATCTCTCTCTTATCATTTAGGCGACTGTGGAGTCTCAGTTGAGGAGCGCTGTACAGACCCAGCTGGATGGGGTTGAGAATGGTCTGGATCGAATGAAACTGTTAGTCAAACTTCTTCACACACATGCAATAAACATCACCAAGTAGCTTTACTGTGAGTAGCTTTACTTTAAGTAGCTTCAAGTAGCTTTACTTTAAGTAGCTTCAAGTAGCTTTACCTACCCTAACAGTCTAACAGAGCCTGAACTGGAGTACCCAGTACTGGTACTAAATACCAGATGGGTGGACTGGTTAAACACAGCATAGTTACAATACTGACTTACATAGTTACAATACTGACTCACAATGCATACAGTTCATGTTTCATTTCCTTGTCTAGTGCGTCAGATGTTGTCAAGGAGGTCAAAGAAAGGTACGTACTCACTCACTCACCCACCCACCCTCTCTCTTATCTCATTTATCTCATTCTCTTCCAGTATGCATCAGGTGGAGGAAGTGTACCATCAGTGCGAGGAGCTCTCAGATGTCATTGCTCCCATCAAAGAAGTCAACAGAAGATTCCAACAAGTATGTCACTTACTGTGTTTATGAATTATGATACACCAATAATAAAGTCTGAACAAATCATAATAATAATTATTATTATTGAATAATAAAGTCTGCATGAACATCATAGATTATATCCCGTTGCGTGGATGTATCAAAGATGCTGCCCGTGGTTAAAAATGCACTAAAGTGCACTTTTAAAATGCGCTAAAGTGCCATGTGATTACGTCATGGAAGCAACAAAATATATATCAGTTATGTCACCTCGTAGGGTTGATATAAATATTTCCTACAGTATAGAACTGTTTGTTTTACGCGAAATCAATGTTACTGTACTGATAAAATTACCAAGAAAACAGCTTTTGTATAGATATCATGCATGTGGAGGCTGCTATTTCATGTTTTAGATCGAATACTGTTGTATTCTTGAAGATAAAGCAAAGCTAGGCTTCATAAATGTTGCCTGTAAACCATACAATATCAATAGCTTCGTACTTAATCACGTTTTTCTTGGTCATTATATTAGTAGAGGCTCTAAAATGAGGCAAAACCATATTTCAAGGTATGTAGCATAATCCTGTGCTAAACAATCGTGAATGATATATGAAAAAAGCTAGTACAATAAATCCCCACTAAGATAGTTACAATAACATAGGTATTACCAGTTAGTATAATGCTTCACAAAGTGCACAAAAATCACTGTTTGCACAACACCAAGATGTGTTTATTGTAGCGCAAGAACCTGTAAACTAGTGTGAATTTTCACCACAAAAGTAGCGACAAGAAGGCCAAGACTAGCACATGAAGTCTGTACACGAAAAATGTGTTGTTGCGCACGCTCACAAGAGCCCGATTCCAATCCTGGTCATGTTACTAGTCTTGATCTTCTATGATATCCCCAGGAACTTGTTTAATGTCACTATTTCAGCAAAATGATTGTTAGCATGTCCTAGTACATACATGTATCAATAAGAGCTCGGGCACTGGTAGAAACAACGGTTTTGAGATTTGGAGTAAAATTCGCAGCACACTCCTGCTATGCCTCTGTAACACAAAGTGGTCACTTTACAATTTTCATGTGTGTCAAAAGCTTTGCTATTTCTTCTCCTTCAGCTTCGTACTACCAGTGTTCACATCAACAACATATTCGGGTTACCTGATGTAATAGAGGAGACTCGGCAACTTATCAACCAGGGAGATCTCCTCCGGGCACATCAATAGTGAGTGGATAATGGGTTAATGCATTGTAAGTAAAAAGCACAACAGCATCAGAATAGCCTACCACATTGCTGCCAGCTAAGTAGATTTGCTGAACTTTCTGTGGTGTCTCATCTGCTCTCTCTCTCCCTCCCTCTCTCCCTCCCTCCCTCCCTCCCTCCCTCCCTCCTCCCTCCCTCCCTCCCTCCCTCCCTCCCTCCCTCCCTCCCTCCCTCCCTCCCTCCCTCCCTCCCTCCCTCCCTCCCTCTCTCTCCCTCTTCTCTCCTCTCTCTCTCCCCTCTCTCATAGTTTGTCTGAGCTAGAGCAGACCAGGAATGAGCTACTCGTGCAGCTTTATCAGAGCAATGAACGATTTGTTGACAAGAACACCGTGAGCCATCTAGCAATGATTTTTGCTCTCTCTCTTTTTTGATTATTATATGCATTTTACTAAGCTTTCTGTTGGACCACAGCAGCTTCCATCGTATTACCACAATTATCAAAATTTGTGTTCTTCTTCATCATAGGCTCTGCACAGATACTTTGAACCACTCAATGGTTTATCAGTAAGTCCTTCATGTGTTATTAAAGTGTGTTATGTAACTTATGTTGTTGCTGGTGTTTTATTTTATTCCGTCGTCCTCCCTTCCTCCCTTCCTCTCTCTCTCTCTCTCTCTCTCTCTCTCTCTCTCTCTCTCTCTCTCTCTCTCTCTCTCTCTCTCTCTCTCTCTCTCTCTCCTTTCCTCCCTCCCTCCCCTCTCCCTCCCTCCCTAGGCTTCTCTTGGACAGCAGCTGTGGGTCACTATGACTGACATCATCACTAGTCTGAATGAGGACCCTTCTCGTGTTGTCACGGCAATGAGAATCATATGGAGAGAGGAAAAGTACGTCAAATACATGTACATGTACATAACACCTCATTTTGATAATGTTGAATAAAAAAGACAAGCAAAAGAGAGTCTATTATAGAAATAGTGTTCCCAACTGGATTATCATTTAGGCTCGTCCCCAGGATCCACCCCTCTCGTTTATTTTATATCTTGTTCCGAGAGGGAGCCTGCTCGCTAATCTCTCGTGATGTAGACGTCAGGTAGACAGGTAATTAGTATGCGTGGGCGTGAAGCACTGCATGCCTTTGCACTACGTCTCTTTTGCATTTCTCCTGCAGAGCTGATAAGGCTATCAAGGACAGACTGGATGACAGAAACGTGCCGATATCACAGATTCCAGGTCGACCAAAGTGTTGGATGGAGAAATGTGTAGAGATACTCAATACAGCTATAGACAACAAGTGAGTGGGTGGGTGGGTGAGGGAGGGAGAGAGTGAGTGAGTGGGTGGGTGAGTGAGTGGGTGGGTGGGCGGGTGAGTGAGTGAGTGAGTGAGTGAGTGAGTGAGTGAGTGAGTAAGTGAGTAAGTGAGTGAGTGGGTGTGTGAGTGAGTGAGTTAGTGAGTGAGTGAGTGGGTGAGTGAGTGAGTGGGTGAGTGAGTGGGTGGGTGAGTGAGGGAGTGGTATAGCTGTGTCACTGACTATTAGTGGTTCAAGATGGACTGGGAAGGCACAGTCTGTCCTCATAACTGGGGTTCTGTCATTGCATGACATATAGATCCTGTATTATCTGGCTCTACCATTAACTCTCTGTGGGATAGCTAGACTCTCATCTCTCTATTTCTCTCAGGTTTGAAGAGCACCAGCCCCAGGATAGAGTCGAGTCACAGGAGTGGCTCGAAGAATACCTGCAGAAGATCGCTGGGTTCTGTTTTACAGACCTCAGGACCATAAAGGAACATGGTGCCTCGCGCTTCCCACCCAGCTTTCCTCCTGATTATGACAGCATGCTCGACTACTATGTGTTCTCCTACTGTACCAAACTCAAGAAAGTGGTGAGCAGACAACTCACACACAACAAGAGCTCTGAGGAGGAGCTCACAGCAGTACTCCCTCAACACTATATAATGTGGTGTCTGCTAAATTTGTTACGCATTATTTTGTTGTTAATTTTTATAATCTACAGATTAGTCAACTGGTGCAACAAGACTTGAACGCTCGTGACATTATTCGACTGATGTTCTGGATTGGTGACATTAGGTAACTTCCTCCCTCTCTCTTCTCTGTCTCATATCTCAATCTGCAGGCAATCATTTCGTGAGGTACTTGATATCGATCTACAGAAACACGGCTCACTGATTGATGAGAGCACTGGAGCGGAACTGCAGGAAACGTGAGCCATAACAATAATGACCTTGAATTGTCCACTCACTCACCCACTCACTCATTGGCTCACTCACTGGCTCACTCACTCACTCACTCACTCACTCACTCACTCACTCACTCACTCACCCACTCACCCACTCACTCACTGTCTCACTCACTCACATTCTCTCACTCACTCACTGGATCACTCACTCGCTCACTCACCCACTCACTCACTCACTCACTCACCCACTCACCCACTCACTCACCCACTCACCCACTCACTCTCTCACTCACTCACTCACTCACTCACTCACTCACTCACTCACTCACTCACTCACTCACTCACTCGCTTTCTCTCCCTCTCATACGCTTTTTAGTTGTATTGGTCAAGTTGAAGGCAACATTCAAGAGATTGTTCAGAAAATGCTTGAACAAGAAAAAGAGGTACGAAAGTGGTTTACCAACAAATGTGCACATAAAAATTCTATTCACATGTTAAAGTGCTGTAGATATTCTAGTTCAGGTATTGTGGTGTTACAGTTTTTAGATACTCATGCATTTTACATGTATTTTGCTGTGTTTACATGTGTCTCTGTAGGACTGGAAGGCTCAGAACTATCCTGATGCTGACAATGATAGTCACTACTACACTACAGTTGGTATACTGCTGTTTGAAATGGTGGATCAAAACGTACGTGAGTTGTGCAATATTCGTATGTCGCCTTACGATGTACTAGTTTCACATGAGTTGTGTGCTTAAAATTACACTTGATTTTTCCTTTTCGTGTTCAGATCTCAGTTCTGTCCTCACTCGAATCTCTTGGTCTGCCTACTCGTGTGAAGACGCTCAAGATCTGTCTCAAGGGAGTGGAGAAATTCCAAGAGTCTTACAAAAGTGAGCATAAGCAACTCATTCTTATCAGATTTGTCAGATTGGCAGCGTAACTGACCAAGCCAATGTGCATGTAGGGCAGTATAGAAATAAGACCATTGATAGTTTTTAGTTTGTCGAGATTTCCTCCATTGCAAGCACAGTACACTTAATTTCTCTCCTCTTGTTCTCTTGCACTGGGTAAAGGTGCAGGATGAAACAACTCAATGAGTCAATGGTGGACATTGTTAGACAGGAGTATAGTGTTCTTTCTGGTAGCAGACTAATATACACTAGCTGGGTAGTTATATCATTGTACACTTCGTAATCATGTATTTTACATATCAGTTTTGATGTTTTTCTCTTCTGTCCTCAGCTCAGATCAGTAATCTCTGGGAAGAGCACAAACACAGCGAGAGAAGAGAACCGCCATTGTTCTTTGTCTATGTCGTAAGTCTTTCACTGCTTTCATTGCTAACACTATCGTAGTGGAACTATGCTACTACATGTACTCTCTCTTCCTTAGATCGCCATTGCCAATAACTGCAAGTCTTGTATTGAATTTTCTGATCAACTGAAAGTGAGATATTTATCATGCATCAATATGCTGTTTATACTGTTTGTGATCACCATAGCAACGGTTTGAAACAACAATGGAGGTGGGGCGTGATGCAGTGACTGAGGTACAGATCACAGATCAGTTTAAGAGAATACAAGAGAACTTTGAAAACACCGGACAATACTGGTATGACGAGGCTTGTATCAAGGTTGAACTGATGCTATCTCCCTCCTTCCCCCTCTCTCTGTCTCCCTTCCTCTCTGTTTAGTTGTGATATCTTGTTGGATGACATGTTTGCTGATCTACAGCAGTTACTGGATGGTCTGTTCACTAAAGAGCAATGGTACTACACTGACACTGCACACCCTGTGCGATTGCAGTAGCGCATAATGCTCATTAGGCCATGTTGCAAATACATTCCACTGTAGCATCTTAGCAATCTATGTAATAACTACAAGCTCCTGCACAGTAGCTTGTAGGTCTAACATGTATGTCTACAACGTGTAAATGTTGTAAATGTTGCCTTTTCCGTCCACAAATTTGGGGCTACTTTGTAGTATAGTTTTTGCTGTTTGTACTTTATACATTTGTTTTACAATCCATCTTGTCCTGGAGTGTTGCGATAATATGGTGTATATCTCCTCTCAGGCTCAAGAAGCCATTAGATCTGGTCACTAAGCTGGAGGGTACTCTAGTGGACTATAATGAAGACTTGAAACACCTCAAACCAACGTGAGCTCACACACACACACACACACACACAAACACACACACACACACACACACAAAAGCAAAGTGTCTAGCTGCCACAAAGGGTCACGCATACCTGGCAAAGCCAGGACACCTGTGCACCAAGCAGGTACTGTGTGCCGGTGTTGCGCAGTCTCCTGGAGCCGGGCAAAGAACTTGCAGGAGCACCAACTGTGCCTCTCACTGCAGGTGTGGGCACCCGAATCCCACCGACGCCTTTAGTGACCAATGAGACACAGCCAGTGTACTTTGCTCCCCAGTACAAAACCAGGTACCCGTTTTACAGATGGGTGGGCTGGAGTACTCGTGTTGTTTTTTCCCTCCTGCCCTGGGATTCGAACCAGTGTCCACACACACACACACACACACACACACACACACACACACACACACACACACACACACACACACACACACACACACACACACACACACACACACACACACACACACACACACGCATGCACACACACATTGTAGCCTGTTTTCATAACCTGTTTATCCAGTCATCATGCCTACTTGATTGTACAAGCTCAGAACAGAATACTGAAAGCATACCTTGAGGCAATGATGAAAAAGTTAGTGACAACTCCTCTGCACTACACACTAACTCTCTCTGTCTTTCTCTCTCTAGGAAGGTGACCTTAAAGAGGAAGGATGACAGACTAGAGGCCTGTGACGTCATCCAACAAGAGGCTAAGAAGCTAGAGAACATATTTCTTCGTCTGTCGCATGCAGCAACACCCAAAAAGGTCAGTGTATAGCTATTTGAAGTACTATACATTGTTAATATTATAAGCAAGACCCAAAGGGACCATGTATGCACGAATGTCATTAATTTGGTTCTTATCTATTGTTTTGTAGTACACATTTGTTATTGAGCAACTAGCAGAGCTACTAAAATCAGGTCTTGACACTGTACCATTCAATATTAAGGTATGAAGCTGTAGAGATCAGGAAATGGTGATTATTAACGAATGTACGGACGTTATTTCTCACTGTAGGGTTTAGTGTCACGATATCCTGATGTGAAGCTGTATCACATTGTGGCAGTACTAGCCATGAGAGGAGACCTCAACAAGAATGGATGTGCAAAGGTACTTGAGGGAGTGATAGGGTGTATGCAAGTACTCAAGGTACTTGAGAGAGCACTGTGACTGATCATCAGGACTATTTGTAAACTAAATGAAGTTTACATAATGTAGTTTGTGGTGACATGTTCTCTAGTGTAATCATACTGTAACAAAGGTGGTGATCAATACTATCCTATCCCTACATATCATTGTCAAGCAGCAATGATAATTCAATACCAATGGAATGTCACACACTTGTAAATTCATTGCTTATAGATAAACAACTGACCATTAGCGTATGCTACTGGTCAGTAGCATACGCTAATGGTCAGTACTCAGTAGCATGCACTACTGGTCAGTAGAACCTACTACTGGTCAGTAGAACCTACTACTGGTCAGTAGAACCTACTACTGGTCAGTAGAACCTACTACTGGTCAGTAGAACCTACTACTGGTCAGTAGAACCTACTAGCACGCACTACTGGTCAGTAGAACCTACTACTGGTCAGTAGAACCTACTACTGGTCAGTAGAACCTACTACTGGTCAGTAGAACACTACTGGTCAGTAGCATGCACTACTGGTCAGTAGAACCTACTACTGGTCAGTAGAACCTACTACTGGTCAGTAGAACACTACTGGTCAGTAGCATGCACTACTGGTCAGTAGAGGTCAGTAGTATACACTACTGGTCAGTAGCATACACTACTGGTCAGTAGCATACACTACTGGTCAGTAGAGGTCAGTAGCATGCACTACTGGTCAGTAGAGGTCAGTAGTATACACTACTGGTCAGTAGCATACACTACTGGTCAGTAGCATACACTACTGGTCAGTAGAGGTCAGTAGCATGCACTACTGGTCAGTAGAGGTCAGTAGTATACACTACTGGTCAGTAGCATACACTACTGGTCAGTAGCATACACTACTGGTCAGTAGAGGTCAGTAGTATACACTACTGGTCAGTAGCATGCACTACTGGTCAGTAGAGGTCAGTAGTATACACTACTGGTCAGTAGCATACACTACTGGTCAGTAGCATACACTACTGGTCAGTAGAACCTACTACTGGTCAGTAGTATGTTTCCTAGAGCATGTCTGAACTTACTGCTACTAATGTTGGCTGTAGCAGTAGTTCAGGATTCGGAAATGTATGGAAGACACACAGTGGTCAAGTAAATTATAACCGTGACCCCTCGAAACTTACAGAGAGAGAGAGAGTAGACTCCTGGTGGAACACAGCCCACACTGACACAAGGCTGGCACGAGCGAGATCGACCAAGTAAACGTACCGGCTCATTCATAAGTTTGACAATTCGTGATCAGCCATCTGCCTCACTCTTATAGCTAGAAACAACTCGCTCTCTCAACATGATACATATAGTATCTTGTGTGTGGAGATTTTCAGTGTTCAATAAATTTCGTGGTAAAATATTTTCGTGGGACAACAGCTTATGACAAGAGTTCATTACCTAAGAGTATGCAACTATCAATTAAACTGTTGGACATGTCTATGCCACAAGTTGATCTATTTCAGTGATGATTGTCATTACTGCTGTTGTGAATATCAGTATGCAACTATCAATTAAACTGTTGGACATGTCTATGCCACAAGTTGATCTATTTCAGTGATGATTGTCATTACTGCTGTTGTGAATATCATTACACAACGGTGAATATCATTAGCATGAAGTATTGACTATGAATATTTCAAACACTAAAATTTCAAACAAAAGTCTCCTACATATAGTCTCGTCCCCAGACCACGCCTTCTTCCGCTAAGCTCGAAGTAGGGTCTGGTTGCACGAAGGCCAAATCTTGGGTCAATGACGTAATTGTCACGCGCACAATCACATGTGAATTTTAATTTCTCCGCGGGAAAGCTGCGCGAAATATTGAGTATGGCAGAGTCTTGCTATGTCTGTGGAGAATCTCTGCTTCCTAATAGTGGTAGAAGAGTGATGAGCGACCAGCTAAAGAGTTTTCTTCGCCTGGAAGTTTCATCGGGATATCTTTAGAAGCTGCTCGTGAAGCCTGTGTTGAACATGTAGAATACTAGTGTCATGGTCAGTAAATTCAGCATCAAAACTGACAAGTTCAGGGAGGACAAGCTCTTCAGGAATACTCTTTGTTGTCTTGCAATCAACATAAGTACATTGGTTGGCACAGATATCACAACACACATGGAGAGGTGATGGCTTGGCAATCTCCGAATTGTCGGTAAAAACTGCCATAAGCACTTCCCTTCTACATTTAGATGAATTCTTACAATAATCTTTCATTGTACCACTGCACGTTAGCCTTTTGTAATATAATTCAGCATTGCATAGCTTTCCATCTCTTCCTGTTTCCTGAACATACATCGCAATCTTGTCTGGTGCTAGGGCTTGGCGAATTATGCTCAAAATTCACTTAATTATGCTATGCTCCTATGCTCACAATTGTTGTTATTATGCTCATTATTATGCTTGCTTTAATTATATTCATAGCTAGTATTATTATCAACATGGGGTGTGGTTATTTACACATGGCGCAAAGCAGCTGGAATATGGTGGCCATCATAACTATGGAAACATCTGAGACTGAGTATGAGTCTGACCTCGAACTGCTGGAAATCGATTCTCAGCTTTAGAGGACTACTTGGAAGCATCACTTATGTCGCAGTATAATAAGCGCGAGTGAACTTTGCTAACTCAATCATCTATGCATTTCGGTGCATTTATATTTGTATCCACTTTTTGTATTTTGTACTGTCAACTCATTCATGTCTGTTTTTTTTTAATTTCGAAACAATTGTCAAATGTTAATGATTATGCTCGGAATATTACATAATTATGCCAGCATATGCTACTATGCTTCTACTAAGTAATTATGCCCAAAATTATGCCAGCATAATTCGCCAAGGCCTATCTGGTGCACCCCAATGAATAATCTTGTGCACTTTTGGGCTATCTAGGCCCATCCCAAAAGCGATGGTGGCTACAACAACTCTCACTACACCATCAACTTGAGTAAATGACTTAACAATATGTTGAACGTTGATTGTCAGTTGCTGTAGAGCCATCATATTTTTCACACATTCTAAGTTTATTCATGGGGATGCAATCTGATGGAGGAACGAACTTCACTTATGTTAGCAAACTCAACACGAAACCTTTCTCCCCTGTGAGTATATGCATAATGTGTAACATTACATGTGCAAAATCTATTATAGTTACCATGTTTCAACACAATGCGCTTCATCTACTATGACCCCAACTAAGTTATTCTGATAAACTTCTGTCCTAAGCATTTCTCTCCACCTCAGCTCAGTTAAGAGAACTTCTGGGCTAAGAAAAATGATCTGGTATTCACCAGCAAGCACAGCCTGTACTAACTCATCATTGCATCTATCCCCTTGGCTGAGGTACACGCATTTAAGGCCAAGCCCAGATGCCTTGGCTACTTGATCCTCCATTAAACTCTTTAAAGGCGAAACGACTATAACTATACTAGAATTACTGTTACGAAGAAGATTAAAGGTGAAAGGTAGAAGAAGATAACAGAGAGACTTTCCGGCACCCGTCGGGAGAGAGACAAACACATCACGCCCAGACACAAAATTGACAACCACTTCTTGCTGTTCGGGCGACAAACATGAGTAGCCTAGCTGTTCAGCGCTCTTGACTATGGACGATAGAATAACACTCTTGGAGTAAGCCATGTTTAGTGGGAGGTAGTAGTGAAGGTAGGCGCGGCCGCGCGTGCAAGTCATGTGAATTTATTAAAATACTGTAATCTGATTGGTATTCCCAGATTCAGAGAATGAAACGTCATTGACCCAAGATTTGGCCTTCGTGCAACCAGACCCTACTTCGAGCTTAGCGGAAGAAGGCGTGGTCTGGGGACGAGACTACCTACATACTACAACCCTTAGTTTGTATTATGCATACTCATGGTATTATACTTTTTATGTGTGTATGAACAGCAAACCATCACTAGTACAAATGTCATTCTTCATGCAGCTAATGGATCGATGTGATGTGAGCACAGGAGCAGCAGAATCCTCTCCACAAGCACGACGACGAGCTCGCGCTGAAGAGAAATCTCTGCTAGCACAAATAGTCATCCAGAACCCATACTCACTGTTCTAGACATCAACACTTACTGTAGTAGAACCTATCTGTGTGGACAGTTATATTTCAACTAAAAACAATTTAAGGAGAGCTATGAAGCTAATGGCTATCGAATATCATTATTTTGCAGCTAGGCGTATAAACCGGTATGCTAGTATTAGTAGGTAGTAGTTACATGTAACAAAAATAATACAGTAAAATAGTACAGTAATAGCAGTAATAATAAATATTTTACAGTAAAAAATTAATAATAATAATAGCGAAAACAGTACAGTAATAGCAATAGTTTATTAGTTTTACAGTATAAAGGCAGTAATACCATAAAATTAATTTGTTTAAAAATAGACACCACAAATTTTTTTTATGTTGAAGATTGACTGATTGTACACAAGTTGATTTTGTTGGTTTTAGCAATGATCATGCAGTGTCCATTTCTTCATCTGACTGGTCCTCCTCCTTGTCGTCAACTTCCATATCTTCTTCGTAATCACAAGCTGGTGTCTGTTTGCAATTATTTTTATTGTCGATACTGAATTGGGAGCCAATTGCAGAGCACAGGCATGAGAGTATAAAACTAGGAGATTGGGTCAACTTGATATCAGTAGCATCCTCTTTGTTGCAATTATTGACGAATGTACAATCGAATCGCCAGTCGAAAAACAGAATCACAATACTGTAGTTAACTACATGTAGGACGAAAATATTATTATTTGTGAGGCTTTAGTACGTACACAACTTCAATGCAGCAAGCATAGTTAGTCTACGCAGCAAGAATAGTCATACCTTTGCGACAGCCGTCGAAGTCCATGGTCGCCGCAAGCAACACGAATCAATTGCACTGACTGCACTCATCACCTGTTTATATAGTCTAGCGCGCTATAGACTACTGTTTATATTATTGAGTACTACTCATGAATAATATCAACAGGTAGAGAAGACCGTTGTAGAAGGAATTTCGCTTGACTGCACTCATCACCCGTTGGAATTATTCATGAGTACTACTCATGAATAATATCAACATGAGTACTACTCATGAATAATATCAACAGGCAGAGTAGACAGGAAATGTACTTTCCTGTCGGTTGACACAGGAATTAGACAGGAAATATGCTCCCGAATATTGTAGGATAATTGCATGCATGGTGCATGCGTGGGTGTTGGTATATAAGGTGTACAGGTATGATAGTTAATCATTCCTAGGCAACGTGCAGCCACTCAGTTTGTACTACTAGAACGTTTCTATTCTATTATATTCTACTATACCCGCTATCAGTAGTCATGTCTTCGGCTAGCACTACTGGTACGACGACTATTACTGCTAGTAGTCATCCGCCTTCCTCCAGTGGCACGACTATCACAACCGCGACTGGAGCAAGCGCGAGCATTCTGCCACCTGGCCCACCTCCTATCTCTGGCGATCAGTTCGCTAAGTTGATGGACGCCATTCAAGCGTCCCAAGCCAGGATGGATACTAAGCTGGCGGAATTCCAAAATCAGGTCTGCCGCAGTCAAGATGAAGCTGCGGCTAAAGCCGTCAAGAAATCACGGTCTGCAGAGGCACCCTACCAATACAAAAAGAAGGGAAACGAAGCACAGGCAAAGTTCAACTCCGAAGTGGAGGATGCAGTTCAGGAGGCCATGGACGAGCTTGAAGGAGAGCCTCGCCCTTCGCAGTCGGTAGAACGTGCTAAAGCTGCCCTGGAGAAAGGTGCGAAGAGAATTGCCGAAAGGCAGAAGCTAATAAAGTTAGCGGACCGGTCCGACTTCGGTTGGGCGGTCGTCACGGAGTACACTGCGGACGAGCTTGCCGACAACTCGGAGGATGAAAAAAGAATTGAAAAGGCCGAGAAAGCGGCAGAGAAGAAGTCGGTTAAGCGAAGGAAGGTTGCAGGCAGACCAACTCCTGCGAAGCAACCCCGCAGTGTAGCCACTCCCAGTTCGAGTGTCAGCAGTGCTACCCAGGTGCCCAGACGTCCTGGATTGATCCCGGCAGTGGCCAAGAGTCGCCCGTTGGGCCCATGTTTTACGTGTGGCGAGATGGGACATCTCCACAGCTTTTGTCCCAGAAGAGAAGGACAAGCCCTGAGCGGCAAGAAGTGGTATCCTTCACGTAGTGTTATGTGTGTGTCTAGTTCTATCAATGCATGTAGTGGTGATGGTAGCTCCATTGATTCTGAGTGTGTTGTTGATGAGCTAGTAGATGATATTGATGAGCCTCATGTAGATAGACGAACATGGGAGGCTGAGGCTGTAAGCCCAGACTGTTGTGATATGTCTGTTCAGTGTAGACTAAAAGAGAAAATCCAATTCTGGAGGGAGGTGTTGAAGGCTCCCAGCACAGTCTTGAATACTATTGAATCAGGTTATGTGCTTCCATTGAAGAGTGAGCCAACCCCTAACATACAATGTAATCAGCAATCTGCAATTGTTAATGCTGACTTTGTTCAGCAGAGTGTGTCAGAGCTTATGATGAACAGGTGTGTAAAACAAGTATTGGAAGTACCGTATATTTGTAGTCCATTGTCCGTGGTTGAAAGTAGCAGTGGGAAGAAGCGTTTAGTAATCAATCTTCGTCACCTGAATAGATTTTTGTGGAAGCAAAGATTTAAGTATGAAGATTTAAGAGTTGCAATGTTGTTGTTTGAAAAGGGTGATTTCCTGTTTTCGTTTGATTTAAAGTCCGGTTACCACCATGTTGATATCGCCACGATACACCAAAAGTACCTTGGTTTTTCGTGGCAGGGAGCTTACTATGTATTTACTGTCTTACCATTTGGTTTGTCCACTGCTTGTTACATGTTTACTAAACTCCTTCGTCCTCTAGTCAGTTATTGGCGAGGACAGGGTATTAGGATTGTGGTGTATCTGGATGATGGTCTAGGTGCCGCCGTAGGTGAAGCTAATGCAAGCAGAGCCAGCGGAATAGTTTGTGCTACATTAGAACAGGCCGGCTTTCAAGCAAATTTTAAAAAATCAGTCTGGCAGCCTACGCAGCGTCTGCAATGGTTGGGTTTTGTACTTGATTTAGCACAAGGTCAAGTAGAGGTTCCACAGGAAAAAATAGTTAAGCTATTAGACATGCTTCGACAAGCAGTACTAAAGCCCAGTCTGTCAGCCAGATTCCTTGCTAGTATTGTGGGTAGAATAATATCAATGGGCCTCGCTGTAGGTCCAGTGAGTCGTTTTATGACTCGTAGTTTATATGCAGTCCTCGAATCTAGACAAATGTGGTGTGGTATGCTCACACTATCAGAAGAGGCAAGAAGCGAGCTTGAATTCTGGTCAGCTAGCCTTGCTGACTACAAAGCTCAACCAATATGGCACTCTCCTTCAGCAGTAAGGGTAGTATATTCAGATGCCAGTGATACTGGCTATGGAGGGTATATAGTGGAGCATGGTCACTATGTAGCCTATGGTCAATGGAGCCTCGATGAAAGTCAACAGAGCTCTACATGGCGTGAGCTAACTGCGGTTTGGCGAGTGCTACAGTCACTCGAAAAGAAATTGGCTAATTTGTGCATTCGATGGTTTTCGGATAACCAGAATGTAGTTCGCATTTTGCAAGTTGGCAGTCGCCAACCACATCTCCAAGCAATTGCCCTAAAGATTTTTGCTTTATCAATAAACTCTCACATTCACCTGCAACCCGAATGGGTTCCCAGGGAACTGAATGAACAAGCTGATTATCTCAGCCGAATTGTTGATTTAGATGATTGGATGTTGAATCCACAAGTTTTTGAACAGCTAGATGCATTGTGGGGTCCATATACTGTGGACAGATTTGCTAGCTGTGATAATACACAGTTACCTAGATTCAATAGTCGCTGTTGGAACCCGGGATCAGAAGCTGTAGATGCTTTTACGGTTAATTAGCAAGGTGAAAACAATTGGTGGTGTCCGCCAATTGTACTGATCCCTAGAGTCATTCGACACGCTCAAATATGTGGTGCTCAGGGCACTTTAATTGTTCCTCACTGGTCATCTGCTCCATTCTGGCCCATCATTTGCCCATCTGGTGGTCAATTTGAGAAGTATGTTACACATGTAATGGAGTTACCCTTAATAGAAGGCTTGTTTGTTCCTGGGCGTTCAGGTGCTGTGTTATTTAACAATAAGGTGCCAAATACCAAAGTGTTAGCTTTGTGTTGTGATTTTTCAATGTGTTGAGTGTATTTGTTAGCATTATGTCACTCAGTGGAGCTGGACAGTTAATTGTTGCCCATTTGGGCGACTGTACACTCATGTGCCCAGTTGGGCGACTGTACACTTATGTGCCCAGTTGGGCGACTGTACACTCATGTGCCCAGTTGGGCGATTGTACACTCATGTGCCCAGTTGGGCGATTGTACACACATGTGCCCAGTTGGGCGATTGTACACACATGTGCCCAGTTGGGCGATTGTACACACATGTGCCCAGTTGGGCAATGGTACACTCTTGTGCCCAGTTGGGCAGTGGTACTCACGTTCTCAGTATAATGCTCATGTCCAGTTGGATTATAGCTCTGACCCATTTGGGATACTGTCGAGAATTAAGATATGCATAAAGCTAGAGATAATAGCAGTGACCAAGCCTACAGCTGCTACGCTGGTGTTGTCTACATAGACTGTCTGCCGCTGGTCTAGAAAAATTGTAATGTTATCTCTGTTGTACATTTTACAGATGTCCTGTCTAAGGGTGTGTGGCAGACTATTGAGAGTTTACAGGACCCAGACCTCAAACGGCTGGCGACTTGTTTACCCGATACCTTACTCCAAGGCAAGGCCAACAGCACAACAACAAAGTATGTGAGGGGATTTATGAAATGGAAAGCTTGGGCAGGGCCACGAATTGAGGTCAAAATTTTCCCAGTAGACGAGGTCCATTTTGCACTTTATCTGCAACATGTGGCTAATACCACTAACTCCAGAGCATCCGTTGAAGAGGCAGTTAATGCAATCAGCTGGGCCCACCAGCTTGCTGGCCTTCCACCGATTAGCTCCTCAGCATTCGTTCGGGCAACTCTGGCTGGCTTACAACGCAAACTAGCTAAGCCAAAGGTCAAAAAAGAACCTATTACTGCTAGTATGCTAACCACCTTGGTCGAAAGCCTTGGTACCTCCCCGACTCTATCTGATGTTCGTTTAGCAGCTGGTGCGTTGCTCTCATTTGCTGCATTCTTGCGATACAATGAGTTATCTGGTTTGCGTTGCTGTGATATACGGTTTACCGAGCAACACATGACGGTCCATATTACTTCCAGTAAGACAGACCAGTACCGGCAGGGTGACTCAGTGGTGGTAGCTAGGACCCGCACGATCACCTGTCCTGTGGCCATGATGGAGCGGTATATGCTCATGGCTGGAATCTCCACAGCGTCATCGGCAAGGTTGTTCCGTGCCATTGTCCGCACCAAAAAAGGGGAAAAGTTGCGCTGTTCTGGTACACTCAGCTACACCCGGATGAGGGAGGTGTTTCTAGCCAAGCTAAAGTCACTCGGTTTTGACGCCAATCAATTTGGGTTACATAGTCTTCGGGCAGGGGGAGCCACAGCAGCTGCCAACGCAGGCATACCAGATAGGCTCTTTAAGAGACATGGTAGGTGGCGCTCAGAAACTGCTAAAGATGGCTATGTTAAGGACTCTTTGTCTGCTCTCCTGTCGGTATCAGAGAGCTTAGAGCTCTGACTGTCAGTCATGTGATCACTGTATACCCTCTCTTTGTTTACCCTAGGTGTCATGTGACATAAGAAAATGTTTGTGGCGTGCACAGCAGGCCTTAACCAAATGTGTGGTGTTATGGTGCATGCAAGTGGGTGCATGTTCGGGAGATGTACTTTCCTGTCGGTTGACACAGGAATTAGACAGGAAATATGCTCCCGAATATTGTAGGATAATTGCATGCATGGTGCATGCGTGGGTGTTGGTATATAAGGTGTACAGGTATGATAGTTAATCATTCCTAGGCAACGTGCAGCCACTCAGTTTGTCCCACCCCCCCACCCCAGTGTGCTGAAGGGTGCTGATATGCATTTGATATCTTTCTGAGTATTTTTCTCTCAGTTACCAACCAATAGATGAGGTGATCAAAGCAGGAGCAAGAGCAGGGAGCAAGGCTGTGGACTGGACTCTGTCTGCTAATTATTTGTGATTACTTTTGTAATTATTGTGTTTGCACAGGTGCGACAAAAATTTTTTCAGGTCAGCACTATGATGTGGGCATAGTGCTTGAGATTGACCAACGAGCTTATTTAGCCTGTCTAAAGAAATCCTAGCTGGCGTGTTTTTTTTAAAGCACCATTGTGAATGCAATATCAGTTGTGTGAGCTGTTTAAGTTTCTTTGGGTTTTACCAGAGCATTTTGTCCTCTAAAGAGGTTTTATCTCTGGGTTTTTTCCCTTGGGTGATGTTAGACCAGCATCACCCATGAATACGAAGTATTATCTCTTTTTCTTTTGGTCTCAGCTCAATGTTGTTTAGAGTGTGTTACTTGCGTAATGTGTGTGTGTACGTGGTAGAGTTCAAGCTGCGTCTAAAGATTGTTAAAGTTGGGCATTGTGCATTTCGAGATGGTTGGTTAATTATTCACATGAGGCGAGCTTAGTTCATAGTTATAGTGGAGCGCGCGAGCTGTTCAGTTAATGCTTTGCATCGAGCTTGTGTTTGCAAGGTAGAGGTTGATTGCCTTAGGCATACCATAATATATTTTATTGTCAAGTTGATTTTGAGTTCTTCAGTTTTTACTTTTCATGTGTGTCATGTGACATAAGAAAATGTTTGTGGCGTGCACAGCAGGCCTTAAAACCTAGGTGTCATGTGACATAAGAAAATGTTTGTGGCGTGCACAGCAGGCCTTAACCAAATGTGTGGTGTTATGGTGCATGCAAGTGGGTGCATGTTCGGGAGTGCGCTGACTGCACAGCAGTACTCATCACTAGACTATACTCATCACCTGTTGATATTATTCATGAGTACTACTCGTGAATAATATCAACAGGTACGTGTATAATGCGCTGACACGCCCAACTAGAGGTTCCAGTCAATGGAGGCAACTACTGAACTAGTCAGTCTTGTCTAGGAGTGATTACTGGAACTCGGAGAGGTGGTGCCTGGTACCTGTAGGCTGTACGGTACAATGCTGTCATAGTGATCTCTTGTGCTGCTATGAGCGATCTCTAGATGGTCAATTGTGAATGGCAGACCTGACAAAGGTAAAGCTATGTTAGAGCTGCTGTTGTTGGTAGACGGTGTAAACTTTTCCCAACCGTAGGTTCTTGTCTGTGTATTTGGTGAGCAAACAAATATTGGGTAGCATATGTAGTCAGAAAAAGCTTATAGCTCGAGCTGTGTGGCCCAGGTACAAGATCTTCAGCTGCTGTACATGCTCAGAGTAGGATACACTCTGGTCTAACCAGTATGTCTCATACTTAGAGTAGTTGTCTTGAATGTAGTGTTGTAGTAACTGCCGTACATCTGTGTGGTGGGTGTCTATATCTGATGGGAACATGCTCTGAAGAAACAGTTCCCATCACCAGTCACTTTGTGACACTTGCGTGACTGATAATACAAGAAATCAACCAAGATAGTCAAAGATGCTGGTGGTGTGGAAGCAATCAAATGTTTGGGGAGGGTAACACCTGGAGGCAAGAGAAATTTGCCACTGCCTATTCCCTGTAAACATTTAGAATCACTATTGTTATTGTTACAAAAATAAAGACCTGCCTGTAGTATCTCCTCTCTTCAGTCCCTTGATAACTTTTTTTGGTTACTTGGTCATGTGACATGTTTTTTGTTAGTTGTTGTGGAAGATATTGTTCTAGTTAAATAAACTGACTTCATGGATTGGAAGTCTTAAATTACCTCCCATGCATTACCTCTTGTTAAACCAGTACATCTTCTAGTAACACAGCATTGCTTTTCCTCCAAACTTAATCATATCCTTGCAACTCATGCATTTCCCACAATCCCTGCTTTGCAATATCCACATCTACGTCGTTTAACCCTTTAAGCCCTAATGACGCCTTTAAGCGTCATAATTGACTCCACCTACTCTAGACATCATAAATAGTGCAAAAAGTGCTCTAGAAAGGTCAAATCAAGTTTAATTGCAAAAGATGACTTTACCTGAAAAAACCCACTGTTTTTCGGTGTATTGCAACCCAATGTATTTTACGTATCAGTTTTGATGTTTTTCTCTTCTGTCCTCAGCTCAGATCAGTAATCTCTGTGAAGAGCACAAGCACAGTGAGAGAAGAGAACCGTCATTGTTCTTTGTCTATGTCGTAAGTCTTTCACTACTAACACTAGTAGAGCAGTGTTCTCAATAGACTTTTTCTGATGGTGCTGCACCAGATGGGGATAAGGAGTGGCTAGTGGCAGCTGAAGTATTGCCATACCACAATCCTTGGTGTGACCCACTGTGTCACTGTATGAGTCACTGGTCCATTCCTAGTCTGCCAGTTGTTATAAGTCACTGTTTGTACAGTGAACATTTCTACCTAACCAGCCCAATGCTGTGTAAACTTAGCCAACCACCAATAATATTTGTACAACTTGATCACACCACTTGTTTTTCACAATTTTTACTGCAATCCCAGTGATGAATATCAGATTTTGGTAATTTTGCCTGATCAAGAGCAATAATGGTTGCTTTATACCACAGCACATGTAGATGTTAATTATAATTATTCACATTGACACTATGTAATATGTTTGGTTTTCAAATCATAGCGAGAACACTGTAGCAGTGAAAGTAGTGGAACTATGCTACTACTACTACTACTGCTCTCTCTCTCTCTCTCTCTCTCTCTCTCTCTCTCTCTCTTCCTTAGATCGCCATTGCCAACAACTGCAAGTCTTGTATTGAATTTTCTGATCAACTAAAAGTGAGATATTTATCATGCATCAATATACTCTATGCTGTTTGTGATCACCATAGCAACGGTTTGAAACAAAAATGGAGGTGGGGCGTGATGCAGTGACTGAGGTACAGATCACAGATCAGTTCAAGAGAATACAAGAGAACTTTGAAAACACCGGACAATACTGGTATGACGAGGCTTGTATCAAGGTTTAACTAATGCTATCTCCCTCCCTCCCTCTCTCCCTCCCTCCCTCTCTCCCTCCCTCCCTCTCCCTCCCTCCCTCCCTCCCTCCCTCCCTCCCTCCCTCCCTCCCTCCCTCCCTCCCTCCCTCCCTCCCTCCCTCCCTCCTCCTCCTCCATCCCTCCCTCCCTCCTCCTCCTCCATCCCTCCCTCCTTCCCTCCTTTCCTCTCTCTCTAGTTGTGATATCTTGTTGGATGACATGTTTGCTGATTTACAGCAGTTACTGGATGGTCTGTTCACTAAAGAGCAATGGTACTACACTGCACATCTTGTGCAATTGCAGTAGACTCACACAGTTCTTTGTTGATATACATGTATAAGAACAACTCAGTTGTTGGTTTACAATGCTCAGTTGTTGGTTTACATTTGCTTTACAATGCACCTACATGTAGTCTACACTAAATGGCTACATGCATGTAGCCTTGGAGCTTTGTGATAATAATGATGTATATCTCCTCTCAGGCTCAAGAAGCCATTAGATCTAGTCACTAAGCTGGAGGGTACTCTAGTGGACTATAATGAAGACTTGAAACACCTCAAACCAACGTGAGCTCACACACACATTGTAACCTGTTTGTTCATCATAACCTGTTTGTTCATCATAACCTGTTTGTTCGTTTGCTCACAGCACACATTGTAACCTGTTTTCATAACCTGTTTATTCAGTCATCATGCCTACTTGATTGTACAAGCTCAGAACAGAATACTGAAAGCATACCTTGAGGCAATGATGAAAAAGTTAGTGACAACTCCTCTGCACTACACACTAACTCTCTCTGTCTTTCTCTCTCTAGGAAGGTGACCTTAAAGAGGAAGGATGACAGACTAGAGGCCTGTGACGTCATCCAACAAGAGGCTAAGAAGCTAGAGAACATATTTCTTCGTCTATCGCATGCAGCAACACCCAAAAAGGTCAGGGCATAGCTATTTGAAGTACTATACATTGTTAGTATAATCAAGACCCAAAGGGACCATGTATGCACTAATAAAAATAATGGGTTCCTATCTATTGTTTTGTAGTACACATTTGTTATTGAGCAACTAGCAGAGCTACTCAAATCAGGTCTTGACACTGTACCATTCAATATTAAGGTATGAAGCTGTAGAGATCAAGAAATAATGATTTTAATGATGTGCATGAATGTGCATGAATTTTTAACAATGTGCATCAATGTACGTTATTTCTCACTGTAGGGTTTAGTGTCACGATATCCTGATGTGAAGCTGTATCACATTGTGGCAGTACTAGCCATGAGAGGAGACCTCAACAAGAATGGATGTGCAAAGGTGGACATCATTACTATCCCTCATATCATTGCTATGATAATTCAATACCAATGGAATGTCACATACAATAATATACTTGTATATTCATTGCTTATCGATAAACTACTGATCAGAGTGCTTCTACTGGTCAGTAGTTTGTTTCCTGAACTTACTGCTACTACTGTAGACTGTAGCAGTAGTTCAGGATTAGGAAATGTATGAAAGACACACAGTGCTCAAGTCAATTATAACCAGGACCCCTCGAAACTTAGACAGAAAGAGTAGACTCCTGGTGGATAGCACAAGTGAGATCGGCGTACCGGTCAACTCGAGCTCATTCATACACAGCTTGACAATTTGTGATCAGCCATCTGCCACACTTTCATAAAAGTCTCCTACAACCCAAACTAATTTAGTTTGTACTATGCATACTCATGTTATTATGTATGTGTATGAACAGCAAACCATCACTAATACAAATGTCATTCTTCATGCAGCTAATGGATCGATGTGATGTGAGCACAGGAGCAGCAGAATCCTCTCCACAAGCACGACGACGAGCTCGCGCTGAAGAGAAATCTCTGCTAGCACAAATAGTCATCCAGAACCCATACTCACTGTTTTAGACATCAACACTTACTTTAGTAGAACCTATCTGTGTGGAGTGTGGACAGTTATATTTCAACTTAAACAATGACAGAACAAGTACCGTAACCCTCGTGCATGCACCGAGGGTTAATTAAGGACAGCTGTGAAGCTAATATCATTATTTTGCCGCTAGGTATACATCTGTACCTGGTATTCTAGTATTAGTAGGTAGTTAACAGAAAGTAATAGCAGTAATAATAAATATTTTACAGTAAAAATAATAATAACGAAAACAGGACAGTAATAGCAATATTTTTACAGTAAAAAAAGGCAGTAGAACAGTAAATTTGTTTTAAAATAGACACCACACTTATCTGACTTTAAAAATTAATGTGAACATTGAATGATTGTACATAAGTTGATTTTGTTGGTTTCAGCCATGATCATGTAGTGTCCATTTCTTCATCTGACTGGTCCTCCTCCTTGTCGTCAACTTCCATATCTTCTTCATAATCAGGGGCTGGTGTCTGTTTGCAATTATCATTGTCGATACTGAGTTGGGAGCCAATTCCAAATGAGCACAGGCATGAGGGTGTAAAAGGAGATAGGGTCAACTTGATATTATCAGTAGCATGATCCTCTTTATTGCAATGATGGATAAATGTACAATCGAATCGCCGGTCGAAATACAGAACCACAACACTGTAGTTAACTAGGACGAAAGTAATATTATTTTATGAGGCTTTAGTACGTACACAACTTCAATGCAGCATGCATAATACATGGTTTCAAAATTAGTTATTCATTTTTATTTACAAACTTATTATTGCATGCATCCGGCAAATTGGGCGGTACGTAATTCACCGTATACGTTACGAAGTTGAAACTCCACGCCCAAGTTTTTTTTATTTCCACACCCAAGTTGCATTTAATTTATTTCCACAAGACACTGTCTTTATCAATATCTATTAGGTATCTTTAAATAATTATTATTTATTATTCTTACTGCAGCGGCCACTCGCCAGCCTACGGACTATAATACGCAATAATAATATCTATGGTGCATGATTGCACCAATTGTGTCAAAAACGGCTCTGTCGGAACAAAAGCAAGATGCTCTGAATACCTCTCTTTCGGTTGTGGCTCCAGAGATACAATATAATCGCTCAAAGTCGATTTCCCATACATTTATGTATAGCTAGTCTACGCAGTAAGAATAGTCATACCTTTGCGACAGCCGTCGAAGTCCATGGTCGCCGCAAGCAACACGAATCAATTGCAAAAAGAAGTTTTCTTAGACTGACTGCACTCACTTGTAGAATATCACAATAGGCACTCCACTACGAGTTTACTCTGGTAGCACTGCATAAAATAATTATAATTATAATAAAAAAATATTCATGAGATAAAACCGCGCTGACAGACCGGCCGCTGTATTGCAATCCACGCCCTATTAAAACGTCGGGTCACATGGCCGCCGTGGAGTCTAGAACTCTAGGAGTGATTACTGGAGCTTGGAGACTAGGTCCCTGTACGGTACAATGCTGTCATAGTAATCTCTTGTGCTGCTATGAGCGATCTCCAGATGGTCAACTGTGAATGGCAGACCTGACAAAGGTAAAGCTTAGCCTCGTACCCAGGTAACTATATGCTAGGGCCGAGGCTAGGGCGCTGCTGTTGTTGGTAGACGGTGTAAACTTTTCCCAACAGTAGATTCTTGTCTGTGTATTTGGTGACCAAAAAAATATTGGGCAGCATATAGTCAGAAAAAGCTTGTAGCTTTGGCCCAGGTACCAAGATCTTTCAGCTGTTGTACATGTTCAGAGTAGGATACTCTCTGGTCTAACCAGTATGTCTCATACTTAGAGTAGTTGTTTTGAATGTAGTGTTGTAGTAACTGCCGTAGATCTGTGTGGTGGGTGTCAGTACAACCAGTCACTTTGTGACACTTGCGTGACTGACAATACATCCAAGATTGTCAAAGATGCTGGTGGTGTGGAAGCAATCAAATGTTTGGGGAGGGTAACACCTGGAGGCAAGAGAAGTTTGCCACTGCCTATTCCCTGTAAACATTTAGAATCACTATTGTATTGTTACAAAAATAAAGACCTGCCTGTAGTATCTCCTCTCTTGATAACATTTTTTGGATTACTTGGTCATGTGACATGTGTTTTTTGTTAGTTGCTGTGGAAGATATTGTTCTAGTTAAACCCATCTCATGAACCGACATTATGAATTGAAAGTCTTAAATTACTTCCCATGCATTACCTCTTGTTAAACCAGTACATCTTCTAGTAACACAGCATTGCTTTTTGCGTCCTTTTCCTCCAAACTTGATCATATCCTTGCAACTCATGCATTTCCCACAATCGCTGCTTTGCAATATCCACATCTACGTCGTTTAACACCTGCTATTTTGCCTGCTAATTATAACTTGGATAAATTACTAATGAAATTGTTACACACACAAGAGCCTTACCAATCGGTTGTGAACTTCCAGAAGGGTTTATAAGCTGCTGCATACGAGCAGAATGACACTGTTGCTTGGGCACATCTGTAATCTGTTGCTTGTGTACTTGCACCTATAGTAGCATTATGTGAATTATCTACATGTATGATGTACATGTATGTGCATAGTACCTTTCATTTTTCTGAGTCTAGCTTTCCTCAAAAGCCGAGTGGCTATGCTGACTTGTGTAGCAATCTTACTTTTTGTCTCATTCGTTTTTGTTTCGATTTCCCACGAGATGGTACTGCAGCTGATATCAGTGGGTCTATCTTTCTCTGTAAACGATTTGGGAGCGTTGATAGTAATCGTTTTTATGTGCTTGTCAGCTTTAGCAGCCTTTGTGAGGAGTGGACAGGTATGTAGGCCTTCATTAGATACTACTGATGCTGACTTGACTAGAGTTTGAGACCAAAACTGTGCTAGTTGTTTCACTTGTTGAAGAGTACAAATATCGTTGGTCAAGTAAACACCTGACTGACAAAGTCTACTATGAGTCTGACCGTACCTAGCGATACCCTTAATTTTTTCACTTTTTAGGTTGTGCTCATGTGAGATTAGCGACCAAGATTTCCGTGCAGGTAAGCAGTGTGCCTGGAGACGAGGCCTAGGGTTTATCATTGCAGTAGTAAGTTGGTTATTTTGTGTTTGTGTTTATGCTGATAAGGCTATCAAGGACAGACTGGATTACAGAAACGTGCCGATCACAGATTCCAGGTCGACCAAAATGTTGGATGGAGAAATGTGTAGAGATACTCAATACAGAAGTGAGTGGGTGAGTGGACATCCCCCTTCCTCCCTCCATCTCTCCCTCCATCCCCCCTCTCTCTCCCTTCCTCTCTCTCTAGTTGTGATATCTTGTTGGACGACATGTTTGTTGATCTACAGCAGTTACTGGATGGTCTGTTCACTAAAGAGCAATGGTACTACACTGACTCTTGAGACTATGTACAGTGTACTTTTTTGTACAAATACAAGCCACATGTGTATGCTACACACAACAGCTTGTACCACAGTACTTGTAGCATAGTTTTTTGTTGATTGTAACTTTGTACTTAATTTTGTTTTATAATGTACCTGGTCCTGGAGTTTTGCGATAACCTTGTGCATGTCTTATCTCAGGCTCAAGAAGCCATTAGACCTGGTCACTAAGCTGGAGGGTACTCTTGTGGACAAAAAGAAGACTTGAAACACCTCAAACCAACGTGAGCTCACACACACACACACGCACACACACACACACACACACACACACACACACACACACACACATTATAACCTGTTTTCATAACCTGTTTATTCAGTCATCATGCCTACTTGATTGTACAAGCTCAGAACAGAATACTGAAAGCATACCTTGAGGCAATGATGAAAAAGTTAGTGACAACTCCTCTGCACTACACACTAACTCTCTCTGTCTTTCTCTCTCTCTAGGAAGGTGACCTTAAAGAGGAAGGATGACAGACTAGAGGCCTGTGACGTCATCCAACAAGAGGCTAAGAAGCTGGAGAACATTTTTCTTCGTCTGTCGCATGCAGCAACACCCAAAAAGGTCAGAGTATAGCTATTTGAAAGCTATAGAGATCAGGAAATGATGATTTTAACGATGTGCATGAATCTTTAACGATGTGCATGAATGTACGTTATTTCTCACTGTAGGGTTTAGTGTCACGATATCCTGATGTGAAGCTGTATCACATTGTGGCAGTACTAGCCATGAGAGGAGACCTTAACAAGAATGGATGTGCAAAGGTAGAGATTACTACTATCCCTACATAATTATCATTGCCAAGCGACAATGATAATTCAATACCAATGGAACAAGGTACTTGTAGATTCATTGCTTATAGATAAACTACTGATCAGAGTGCTTGTACTGGTCAGTAGTTTGTTTCCTGAAATTATACTGCTACTTCTGTGGGACTCTCAGTTCAATACAGGAATGGGACTCTCAGTTTTGACAAACAGACTACAAGGACTCATATTTGTGGTCAACACCACACTTCTCCTTGTACATGCTAGTACAAGGAGAAGTGTGGTGTTGACCACAAATATGAGTCTTTGTATAGTCTGTTGTCAAAACTGAGAGTCAAGTTTGCTGCAACTTACTGCTACTACTGTAGGCTGTAGCAGTAGTTCAGGATTCAGAAATGTATGGAATACATCAGTGCAACTTTGATGTATCTATTCCTCTCCTCCCTCCTTGCTAGCCTCCTTCTTCTTTTCCACTATGAGTGGTACCACATTATCACCAGTATCTTTCATCGAGGAACTGCATGATTTGCTATGTCACGTATAGTATTAACTATAATTTATTGAGTGGAATCGCCGGTCGGGATACAGAATCACAATGTATCTAGGACGAAAATAGTAATTATTATTTGTGAGGCTTTAGCTATTAGTACGTACACAACTTCAATGCAGCAAGTATAGCTAGTAAGTACACAATGCAGCAAGCATACTGTAGCTAGTCTACACAGTAAGGGATTCTAGTGGCACTTGACCACAAGATTGTTGTCGAAGGTTCTGACACTCGACCACAAAAAAGAGTGCACTGTAAATTGTGTCATTATGATGTCATCATCAGTCATACCTTTCCTCCCATCGTCTTCTGTTAGCAGTTCGTAGCAGTATGATAAAATTATTCACTATAGTAATGCGTGAGTCCATTATTTGTGCCTCGATTGGTTGCATACGACTATTGTCTAATAATTTATAGCTGAATTTAGGGGAAACAAACTTAATTTTTAGCAATTAGTTCCTCTGCGCACCATATAAACTTAGGATTGCATGACGTTGAATAAATAATAAATTTCGTGGTAAAATAGGACAACAGCTTATGAAAATATCTTAACACTACAATTTTTCTAAAAAAGTCTCCTACAACTCAAACTAATTTAGTTTGTGCTATGCACACTCATGCTATTATACTTTCTATGTGTGTGTATGAACAGCAAACCATCACTAATACAAATGTCATTCTTCATGCAGCTAATGGATCGATGTGATGTGAGCACAGGAGCAGCAGAATCTTCTCCACAAGCACGACGACGAGCTCGTGCTGAAGAGAAATCTCTGCTAGCACAAATAGTCATCCAGAACCCATACTCACTGTTCTAGTCTTATGATTCTCAGTGTAGTAATACCTCTCTGTGTGAACAATTCTATTTCAATTAAAAGAAACAGTTGTTATGATGAAGTTATAGTGAATTATTTTACATTTTGCAGGTGTACAGTGATAATAATGTTAAAAGTAGAAGTACATGTATGATGTGATGCCACATGTGGATTGTATGTGCACACTGACAGATTAGTATTAATATTATTGTAATTTGCAATAATAAATTATGATTCTATTACAGTCATGTAGTATCCATTTCATCATCTGAGTTCTGATCCTCGAGCTCCTTGTAGTCGACTTCCATTTCTACTTCGAGATCAACTGCATGCACAGTTGGCGTCTTTTTTTCATTGATTAGCAGTCGAGAGTCAATTGCCAAACATAGGCGCAATGTGAAAGGAGACTGACTTAACTTGATATCAGTAGTAATAATTATTCCATTTTGTACAATGATGGACACATGAATGATCAAATCGCCACTTGGGACCACAACACTGCAGTTTTCTAGGATGTCAGATCAGAATAATGAGTGTAACGCAGTCAGTATAATTATAATAAAATTATAATAAAAGGTTTTAATGCAGTTAGCCTCGTTGGGAATAAAGCTGCTGCATACCTTTGTGACAGGCCTCAGTTAATGTGGGATCCATGATCACCGCAATAATAATTCACAAGCAACACACTGAGCTTCTTATGTCAGACTATAGAGAAATTGTTATGGTACGCCATACAAATTCTCCACGTGTCCTATCCCGATCAGTTATGCACGTTTTCCACGCTACTGGCTGCGCTTATATAATAAACTGCGAAATGGGCGTGCCTGACCTCAATTATTACAGCCTGGAGAGGTCACCTATACTACTGTACTAGGCTTTAGTACTGCCAGCCCAACGCCAACGGTAAACAGGATACTGATAATATGGGATAGACTTTTTTCACTCGATCCCAGGTCCAGTCTCTCAGGAAATCTGGCAGCTAGGAAATTTTGGCGCTGCGACAACTTTTTCTAGGAAATTTGGTAGCGGTGTGTCGGCTCAGAGGCGAGTTTTCCTGGAAATACAGCTGCGTTTAGACATCGCGCCACTAACAATCGCCGCCGAGCAACCTGGTCACGAAACGAGAAGGTAGAAACGGCACGGAAGATTTCTTATCTGCTGTTACTAAGTAGCCTGCCTATAGGCTAACTCACTACTAACAACTTAGCAAAATACTGTGACGTCCAGCCAAGCTCGATCGAACCACAAAGTGAGGCGTCAATTTGACCCCAACAGTAAAAGATTACATTAATGTAGTCTGGATAGACAGAGATTGTGATATCCATGGTTCTGCTCGGATCAATACTCTGTCCTAAAGATAATAGGCGATAATTGAAAAATTGCTACTTCATTTTGTTTTGTGCAATCTTAATCACTAACATGTTGGATCCATGCCGACAAGTTTAACTCGGAGTTGACTTGTCTTATAAATTATCTTCAGTGCAATTTTGTGTAATTTGCATACCATATCTCAAAGCCCTTATGGTTCTCTAACTGTGCAAGAATCGTTTTGATAGTGTCAGCAGTACAGACCTAGCCTCGTCCCCAGGCTCCACCCCTCTCGGAATTTTGTTCCGTCAGGGAGCCTGGTCTCTAATCTCACGTGGGGTAGACAGGTGGTAGACAGGTGATTAGTGTGCGTGGGCACGATCAACGCTCTCGACCCAACCTGCCCACGCACATACATGCGTAGCGTTCGTCACAGTCTTGCGATCAAGGTCTGTAGCATCACGTTCGGGATGGCCGCGGAGCCGTCAGATGAATCTAAAATGGCTAAAGAGCCACTATGAGGAAGCAGCTACCGGGGATGTTTCTACTCCGTCGAAACAGGTAAAGTACCAAGACGATATCGAGCTACATTTTCCTCACCGTACGTACAATGACCTAGTCGTCAATGGCTTCATCAAGGAAGCTTGTCCGATGTCCAGCACAAAGAGACTTGGAGAGCTACGCCACACACACGTTTTAGGCATAGTTTTAGGCATTGAAACTAAGCCTGGGACAGCCACACTTCGTGGGCGTGCGGTTTATTACACCCACGCTCATTAATATTTGCACTTTTTTGGGTGCGCTCACGTGAGATTAGAGACCAGGCTCTCTGACGGAACAGAGAGCCTGGGGACGAGGCTAGTACAGACCTATACATGTAGATAGACACGCTTTATTTTTGGGATACCATTTTAATGAGATTCAGAACTGGACAAGTTGCTATTTGTGCAGTTACAGTGTGCACTTTGTTTACATCGATAATAGCGAGTTTCATCTACGTAGTGTTCGCCATCACGGAAATGACGAGGTCGCCATGTAAAGACTAAGCACGATCAAGTTTATACAAGTTTTCTTTAGTTGTGTGAAACCAGGAGCGCACAAAAGGAAGCGCATACCTTTTATGCGCTCCTAGTGAACCATATGCTGCTAAAACTGCTCGTGCAAGCTCATCTACTATCTGTGCAGCAGACTGCGTAGGGTATGATGGATTTCGTCGCCAAGTAATGCTCAGCTACCTCACGCTCAGTGTAGTGTCCGGCAGTATACATGTACCGTATAGCTGCAGTATGGGGTACGAGCATGATTGCTCGGCGAGCCATACGCAGTCTCCTGCACAGATAGTAGATGAGCTTCCACGAGCGAGCAGTTCTGTCTAGCTACATACGATCGTGCTTAGTCTTCGCACTTCACATGGCGACCTCGTCGTTCCGTGATGGCGAACACTGACTACGTGGCTGAAACGTGCTATTATCAATGACTGTCGATAAGTTCACACTAGTCTACCACTACGTCTGCACAAACAGCTTCGACTAGAAAAGAAATAGCACTGGTAAAGTCATGAATATCATTAAAATGGTATGACCTCTAGCCAATCAGATTGCAGAAATCGTGTCACCTGCCGTGGTATTAAAATCATTGACCTTTGAGTCACAGCACAGTGTCGACATAGGTTGAATTCTATGCTAAAGTATCGCATTTATGGATAGAAGCAGACGAAGCTTCTTTTTGCAATTGCCGCCGGGGTGCCGTCGCTGACTGAACATGCAGCGCATATGTCCACCAGCGATTTGGCGAGTTTTGGGCGATCGCCATGCACACACTGAAACCATCATTTCTTTAAGGTTATGAACATGATAAGCACGACAATGGCTTGCAATTGACTCGTGGATGTTTGCTTGTGCATTCCTTCTCGAGTTACGGCTGGCTCACTTTGACCGGGCCATCTTAGACCTCACTAAAAGAAGCGCCTACAGTAGATTACCTGCGTGCTGTAGATTTCATCTAAACTGTAAGACAGTTCTGAAGGTACGTAGACATCTCAAGAAAGAGCCTACTCTACAGTAATTACTCTAGTCTTACGGGCCCGATGGATTTCGCTTTCAGGAGATCGGCTGGTCACAACTAAACCGCAGTACTTCCCCGGGCCCATGGCCCACTCTCTAATTAGGGGTGTGGCGTGTGGTATGTACATGTCCGCAGTGCAATAATTAGTCTATGGTTGTTATGGCATAGATATTATACACAGGGATTGGAAACGAGTAAAAAATTGTCCAATATCGCGTGCCATCCCTGTTGTACCGGAAGCCTGCACGACGCCCTGCCCACCACCATGTTGCCCATTTCTTCTACCAATTCTTTGTTGATTACTGAAACCATTGCAGATCATCATAGAGAATAGAATACAACAATTGAAACAACGAGGAACAAAAACAATGAACATCTGAATATATCTTCGTCTCTCTCAGACAATCCTGCTGATGGAGAATCTTCCAGTGACCCGTTCTATCACTATGAAATGAGTACAATATTCATGTTTAGAAATCGAGTTTAAAAGCTTGCACAAAGTTCTTAACTATCCAGTTCAATTTCTACATACTTATGCTACAATTTAAACGCTTTATAGCCCATACAAACGATGACAAAAATGCGTTATGCGCCCACAAACTGCTCCTGGTACACATATTACACAATGAATCAAGCGACATAGAAGCAGCTTCGCTACCTAAATGCACTTCAGTTCCATGAGCAAATGAACCAGTAATGAACAGAAGCTACACTTGGGGGTATGAGCTCGACTACCGTGGAGCTAGACGCCCACAAAGTCTCTGAAGAACGCAAACTCCGTGTATCGCAACACTGGGACTCATAACGAGCGCCAAACACTATAAAGTAGCCTGCTAGTGACTGTAAGAACACACTAGTATCCACTCGAACCCACCTTTCACAACAGAGTCTCTTTTGACGCTGCAGCATCTTCTTGACCTCTCGCCTATTATACCGGGCACTCCCGGCACAACACTGATGGCACGCAGGATAATGTATTGTGGCAATTGGCGCACGTGACTCGTTGCCAATCCCGGTTAGTCTACGTAGATATAATATCTACAGTATGGTTATGGTAATATCCGCCCACGCACGTGAAACGGATGTAGACTATAATGTGGTATCCATGATTACCGCAATAATAATCACAAGCAACACACTGAGCTTTTTATTTTATTATTTTTTATTTGGCATAAGCCTGGATACATACAATAGCAAAAAGATGCTAACAATAGCAAAAAGAGCAGACTATAGAGAAATTGTTATGGTACGCCATACAAATTCTCCACGTGTCCTATCCCGATCAGTTATGCCAGGAGCGTATAAGGGGAAGGAGCGTGTAACTAATAGAAACATCGGAGTCTAAAGGCCGCCGCTTGCGCAGGCCGCATAAGACGGCGACCATAGCTCTGGCTGAACGCTTGCTTATTTTAGCCGGAGACGGGCAGGATGAAACGTGGATGAATGTATTATAGGTAGGAAATAGCGAGCCACAACGCGCAAAGAAAGGCCCAAAAGTTACAGGTAGCAACAGCGCACGGCGGCGGACTTTAGACTTCGATATTGCTAAGCGTATACGGTAGTTGAACGCTCCTTCCCTTATACGCTCCTGGTTATGCACGTTTACCACGCTACTGGCTGCGCTTATATAATGAACTGCGAAATGGGCGTGCCCGACGATTGGCGCATATTATGCATATTATTCTCGCATAAATAAAATTTCCGGCCCAGGGTCATGGGCGTTATTTAGAATCATTCCCCAATCATTGCTGTGTATTTTGTACCAAGATTCCATTTTCTTCTCGTCGGTCTTACGAAGGGAATCGTTTATCCTACGACTACCATACTTTGGGAAACAAGAAAGTAGTAAGTGGGATCCTGATAAACAAGGAAAACTTTGTCCAGAGGCAAGCCTGTTGCATCTGCAGTCACCACTCATGTCATGCATGAAATCACGCTGTTTTCAGTTGTGAATCGCTATTCACGTCTTCAGATGCATGGATATACACCGCAAAGGCTTGCTAATAATGTTACTTGATGCACTGGACGCGAGAAAACAACCGAGGCCGAGAAACAAGGACGGATTAGAGGAGTTGCGTCTGCCGTCTGTTCTCAACTTTAACTGTCTTTAGCTGCTTTCTTGCACTTAGTACTTCAAAAAACCTTGTCAGCAAACCTTTTGCGGTGTATATCCATGCATCTGAAGACGTGAATAGCGATTCACAACTGAAAACAGCGTGATTTCAGGCATGAAATGAGTGGTGACTGCAGATGCAACAGGCTTGCCTCCGGAC
This sequence comes from Haliclona indistincta, assembly GCA_964017065.1. Lineage (NCBI taxonomy): Eukaryota > Metazoa > Porifera > Demospongiae > Haplosclerida > Chalinidae > Haliclona > Haliclona indistincta. The sequence continues at coordinate 4,347,973 of OZ024787.1, read as the reverse complement.
AAAATTTTCCTTGTTTATCAGTGTCCCACTTACTACTTTCTTGTTTCCCAAAGTATGGTAGTCGTAGGATAAACGATTCCCTTCGTAAGACCGACGAGAAGAACACGGAATCTTGGTACAAAATACACAGCAATGATTGGGGAATGATTCTAAATAACGCCCATGACCCCTGGGCCGGAAATTTTATTTATGCGAGAATAATAATGCATATGCGCCATTATTACAACCTGGAGAGGTCACCTATACTATACTGTACTAGGCTTTAGTACTGCCAGCCCAACGCCAACGGTAAACAGGATACTGATAATATGGGATAGACTTTTTTCACTCGATCCCAGGTCCAGTCTCTCAGGAAATCTGGCAGCTAGGAAATTTTGGCGCTGCGACAACTTTTTCTAGGAAATTTGGTAGCGGTGTGTCGGCTCAGAGGCGAGTTTTCCTGGAAATACAGCTGCGTTTAGACATCGTGCCACTAACAATCGCCGCCGAGCAACCTGGTCACGAAACGAGAAGGTAGAAACGGCACGGAAGATTTCTTATCTGCTGTTACTAAGTAGCCTGCCTATAGGCTAACGCACTACTAACAACTTAGCAAAATACTGTGACGTCCAGCCAAGCTCGATCGAACCACAAAGTGAGGCGTCAATTTGACCCCAACAGTAAAAGATTACATTAATGTAGTCTGGATAGACAGAGATTGTGATATCCATGGTTCTGCTCGGATCAATACCCTGTCCTAAAGATAATAGGCGATAATTGAAAAATTGCTACTTCATTTTGTTTTGTGCAATCTTAATCACTAACATGTTGGATCCATGCCGACAAGTTTAACTCGGAGTTGACTTGTCTTATAAATTATCTTCAGTGCAATTTTGTGTAATTTACATACCATATCTCAAAGCCCTTATGGTTCTCTAACTGTGCAAGAATCGTTTTGATAGTGTCAGCAGTACAGACCTACATGTAGATAGACACGCTTCATTTTTGGGATACCATTTTAATGAGATTCAGAACTGGACAAGTTGCTATTTGTGCAGTTACAGTGTGCACTTTGTTTGTCTATGCAGACATCGATAATAGCGAGTTTCATCTACGTAGTGTTCGCCATCACGGAATGACAAGGTCGCCATGTAAAGACTAAGCACGATCAAGTTTATACAAGTTTTCTTTAGTTGTGTGAAACCAGGAGCGCATAAAAGGAAGCGCATACAAGTTTTCCTTTTATGCGCTCCTAGTGAACCATATGCTGCTAAAACTGCTCGTGCAAGCTCATCTACTATCTGTGCAGCAGACTGCGTAGGGTATGATGGATTTCGTCGCCAAGTAATGCTCAGCTACCTCACGCTCAGTGTAGTGTCCGGCAGTATACATGTACCGTATAGCTGCAGTATGGGGTACGAGCATGATTGCTCGGCGAGCCATACGCAGTCTCCTGCACAGATAGTAGATGAGCTTCCACGAGCGAGCAGTTCTGTCTAGCTACATACGATCGTGCTTAGTCTTCGCACTTCACATGGCGACCTCGTCGTTCCGTGATGGCGAACACTGACTACGTGGCTGAAACGTGCTATTATCAATGACTGTCGATAAGTTCACAATAGTCTACCACTACGTCTGCACAATCAGCTTCGACTAGAAAAGAAATAGCACTGGTAAGATGACTTCGGTGTGAACTCTCACCTCATTAAACGCGAGGCAATCTTGGTAGGCGTGCCTAGGTCGAGCGTTTAAGTTACACCCCTTTGGGGTCAGTGCTGCCTTATTTCGTGTGTTAAAGCAAGAAAACTATAAAATCAGAGGTCTGGGTTGCTTGAAGAGCGATTACTACTCCCAAACTTTAAATCTGAGGCCCGAAGAGCGGCGGCTACACCCAAAAGCCACGCCGTAGTACAGGCGTGGCTTTTGGGTGTACCAATCGCTCGTCAGGCCTCAGATTTGTAGTTTCGGAGTAGTAATCGCTCTTCCAAACAACCCAGACCTCTGATTTTATAGTTTTCTTGCTTTAACACACGAAAGAAGGCAGCACTGACCCCAAAGGGGTGTAACTTAAACGCTCGACCTAGGCACGCCTACCAAGATTGCCTCGCGTTTAATGAGGTGAGAGTTCACACCGAAGTCATCTATTAAAATTAAAATCATTGACCTTTGAGTCACAGCACAGTGTCGGCATAGGTTGAATTCTATGCTAAAGTATCGCATTTATGGATTGAAGCAGACGAAGCTTCTTTTTGCAATTGCCGCTGGGGTGCCGTCGCTGACTGAACATGCAGCGCAGATGCCCACCAGCGATTTGGCGAGTTTTGGGCGATCGCCATGCACACACTGAAACCATCATTTCTTTAAGGTTATGAACATGATAAGCACGACAATGGCTTGCAATTGACTCGTGGATGTTTGCTAGTGCATTCTTTCTCAAGTTACGGCTGGCTCACTTTGACCGGGCCATCTTAGACCTCACTAAAAGAAGCGCCTACAGTAGATTACCTGCGTGCTGTAGATTTCATCTAAACTGTAAGACAGTTCTGAAGGTACGTAGACATCTCAAGAAAGAGCCTACACTACAGTAATTACTCTAGTCTAACTCTTACGGGCCAGATGGATTTCGCTTTCAGGAGATCAGCTGGTCACAACTAAACCGCAGTACCTAGGTATTTCTAGCCTCCTCCCTGGGCCCACCCTCTAATTAGGGGTATGGCCTGTGGCTAATACATGTATATTATGCTGCTGATAGTAGGGATTGATCATTGAAACGTATGATGTCATTATAATCATGAGATGATTTTAAGTTTTAACCCTTAAACGTCTGATAGAGCAATGATCAAGATAGAGACAGGAGCGCATATAAACAAGCGCTCCTGATAGAGAACACGAAGGACTTCAGTCTACATGAGTCCAGGCAAACCGCCAGTGACCAAAATCATGTAAATTTATTTGCAACAGAAGTGGGCGGTACCTGACGTTGACGAGATGGAAACATGAAAGCTAGTCACTTGCGAACTCTGTCATTGGGTGTCTCACACAGGCCTACTGGTTCGCTGAAAGACCGTTTTGTATGATTAAAAATAGCAACTACTTTGTTCTGTTAAATATGAAGGCAGTAGCGCTTTGCATAGGCGGCACATAGGAATCCAAAGTACGCTCACTCGATGTTTACATACTGTGGATGACGTCTTTCAGAGTGTCTCACTTCCATTAGGTATAGCGGACACACCTGGTAAGCTGCCCAATGTGTAGAGCAGGTTATTAGCTACAATTTGGTGTTATTTATGACTGTACAGACATGCAAAAACGAAAGTGTGCAACTCGTTTGTGAGGCTAATTGAGCTTATATTTAGATAGCATAATACACATTGTGTGGTGAGTGCCCATAGTACTAGAACTATATAGACAGAGTGTTCAAAATAGAGAAATACACGTTGTAGTGTGATGAGTGTCCGTAGTAGTACTATAGACAGTGTTCAAAATAGAGAAATACAAAATTAATGTTGCTGTCATCCATTGTCAGGCTACTTCTATTCAGTTCATAGTCTTCCTCTTGCTCGTCATCTTCTTCTTGTTCATCATATTCCTCTTGCTCGTCATCTTCTTCTTGTTCATCATATTCCTCTTGCTCGTCATCTTCTTGTTCATCATATTCCTCTTGCTTGTCATATTCCTCTTGCTCATTATCGTCCTCTTGGTCATTATCTTCCTCTTGCTCATCATTCTCAGTCTCTAAAGTCAATTCTTGCAACCTCTGCACTCACATCCAGCACCACATGATCTTCCATTTTCCCTACTTCCATTACATTTTTCTTGCTTCACAAAACAAACCTCTCCTCTCTGGTGAAGGCAAAATGACCCTGCCTGTTAGTAAAGTTTCTGTATACACTTAGGGTAGGTGCAGTTAAGGCTATTACTAGTCCGGGTACATGTGGTTATCTTTTTCCATGTAGGAACATATTCTAAGTCATCCAAGTGACGCTTAGTCTCTAAGTGATGAGCTCGACAGATGCAACTATCGTCAGGAATATTGCTGATGTAGCGCTGAAGAAATTGCTTTTTTTCTACATCTAAAGCCTCAAAGTGATCATAGTGGTGCTGATGCTTACCACAGATGTGACATGGTCCACAAGATCTGCTGGGATGGTGATATGCCATGGCTCACTGTGGCTCCCAGACTCCACTAGTTCATTTATAGTACAATAAACCATAATCAATGAAAATACCTGAGTTTGTGTAGGAAAACCACAAAATTTCAGAAGTACTTAGTTTAGTAATGGCTTCAGACAAATGACTGCAAAAAAAGCTGTTACAGTTGCAAAAACGGCAACGTGCAACTGTTTTATTATGCCTCGGTGGGCGGAGCTACGAGGCATACAGTAGTCGTGGTGTCATTCTGTCAGTCAGTCATTCCGGCAACGATTTCTCGTAGCTCGCTGAAACAAGCAACACGGGTAGAAATCGATACTTGCTCAGATTTGAATTTTATTTTAAAGCTTAGTGCGTAAGTTACCGTGTGAATTGCTCACGGCTGGTTCGGTTTTGTAGCGCACGCTGAAAGCTAAGCTCTGAAACTAGTAATGCAAGTAGAACACGGTATTATCTCGCTTTCGAACTTTATACGAAGCTTAGTTCGTGAGTTATGGCACTATTTGTTTACCGTTGCTGGCGATCTGGACTTCTCCACTGGAGGCAAACTTGCTGTCCACAGTTGACTTCCTAGAAGCTGATAGGTTAGAATTTACTACAGGATAGCAGCGCAGGTCCAGATAAGTTATTTAAGCAAGCTGTGGAAGCTATCTCGCTCGTGTGTAACTGCTGTGCTGTGCTAAACACTGTAGACACGCCCAGTTGAATTGTGGTTAGCACTGATTGGCTTCTGATTGCATAACTAAAGCACTGCATTGTGATTGTAGTACAGAAATCCTGTATACATGCATCTGCAGTTGCTGTGTTTGTGAATTCTACCGAGGCATCTGCACCTTAGGTGCTTCATAAAATACGGTTACTAGTATATTTTGCATTGTATTTTTGTCATTACTGAATTGTTTTTCACAAGACATTCTTTTAAAAGACCACAACAAGTAGAGCTATAAAGCAATGTAATTTTATTTTGAGAAATATAGCGTTAGTAGCTCTTTTAAGTTTACTGCGGCGTTCTTGTTCGCTGGGGTGCGTTAAATAGAGTGCAAATGCGTTAATTCAACCGGCAAATTGGGCGGTACGTAATTCACGTGTAAGTAACGCCCATATTTTGGTGGGCAAGCTGTCAGTTCTACCGGACTTTGCAGAGACCTTGCACCACGAAGCGCTCGCGGAATTAGCTGCTGACCACTCAAATTCACTGCTACTCAAGTATATTAAGCATCCACACATTAAATACTACTTCTGCTTTTCGCTACGTGGTGCAAGAGTTCGGTACAATACAGACCTAACAGTGGTTACGAGTTGCTGTGTGCATGATTGCACCAATTGTGTCAAAAACGGCTCTGTCGGAACAAAAGCAAGATGCTCTGAATACCTCAGTTTCGGTTGTGGCTCCAGAGATGCAATATAATCGCTCAAAGTCGATTTCCCATACATTTTTCACTCTTCTGGGAGGCGTGGCTGGTGACGTAGCCCAGCGCGACGCGCGCGCAATTATTACTGTATGGCTGTGTCTATTGACACCAATTCGTTGGTGTCAATAATGGCCACCGAAACGCTATTGACACCAACCTAAATCCTAAACCCTAAAAAAACCTTCTCCTAACTGCGCAAAGTTGGGAGGGTCGTCCTAACTAACTAAGGATCGTCGCGAGGGTCTTCCTAACTAAGGATCGTCGGGAGGGCCTTCCTAACTAACTAAGGATCGTCGCGAGGGTCTTCCTAACTAAGGATCGTCGAGCTAAAAACATTGTAGCTAAAACTGAAGTTTTCTGAAAAAAAAAACAAAAAAAAAACGCTTGGAGCGAGAATCGATCCTGAACGATCGCATTACTAACCACCGTGCTAACCGCTGAGCCATCGGAACCTGCTGACCAATCAACGCTACAAACATGCCTTTATAGTGGTTTAGGTTGGTGTCAATAGCATTTCGGTGGCCGTTATTGACACCAACGAATTGGTGTCAATAGACACAATCTTACGGTATAGTAGGGTTTAGCCTCGTTCATTTGCGTTTTTCGTTGCGAAAAATTTTGGCCTGGGGACGAGGCTAAGTAGGGTTCCGTGTAGAGTGGTTTGACCCGAACATGGAACGGACAAGTAGAGAAGCGCCAAGTCCTTCCTTTTTGCAGGAAAAAATAAAAACACTTGAAATAACTTGTCGATGCTAGCTAATCGCAAGTAAATACTATTTAAAAAACTACTTTCAGCACCAAAGCTTAGTTTTGTTGGAAACGATGCACAGGATCACCCTGTCAAGATTTCCAAGACCTCCGACGTCGCAGCGATCTTTATGCGTTGTTTCCAGGCCATACATTGAAAGAGGGCGGGGCCCCAAGACGATGACGAAAATAGACTTGGACTCTAGCGCTTGTGTAAATTGTGCTGTAGCAATCCTCATGCAGATTTTACTTAGTTAGGTGTCAATACATCTGCACAGCAAGTTTCATGAAGTTTATACACTTCCTTCCATCTGGCTCAGAAAATACAAATATTTTGAGCCAGATGGAAGGAAATGGAAGTTGAGTGGCCTGTGACGTATCATGGGACAGAACGGGACAATGCTAACAGCATTGCTAGAAAAGGCTATGACTTGAGCAAGTGTCATCAGTTTGCGTATGGTAAAGGAATATATTCTACTCCCTTTGTTGAGGTGGTTGAAGCTAAATTCAATTTTAAAGGAAAGGTACAAAGTTGTTTTTCAGAATCGTGTATGTCCTCAAGAACTCATTGTTATTCCTGGTGAGAGAACTGGTGATCAAGATTACTGGATACAACCTGATGATACACTGATTCGTCCTTATGGACTTTGCTATAAACAATGTTGACTGTTTTTTGTACATTTTGTTTTAACAAGTCATTTGTTGCATGGAATTTTTATATCATATTTTGAGGATGCTAGCTCAGCTCAGTTAGTTTTGAGAAATTGTCGTAGTACTATGCCGCAACCTTATCCGTTTTGTAGTAAAATCGGATTTCCGTTAAATGTATTCACGGGCCTCGTCGACGTCCTTACACTGAATGTTGGGAATGGGAGCACCATTAAGTTACCCGTTTTCTTTCCGTAATAACTCTATACTACCATGGCGTCTACTCCGTTCTTTATAGTTAGCGGAGCCAGTTTTTACTGCAATTTTGTTACAATAAAATTAAATATAACAGTGCAATAAATTATACTATAAAATTATTAGAGGTGTTCAATCACTAAGAGCTTGAATCTGTGGTGAAAAGAAATAAATTTAATTATACAAAGAATCCAAGGATATACCATAAGCTTACCATATTCAGACATGGTGTGAGGTGTCAAACAAAACAGGAGTTACACTACTAGATGCTGTGATAAGAATAAGGACAGTAATGTAAATGGACATTGATACTTACATTGAGCACTAATAGCAGTAGTACAGTACGACTAGATGCTGTGACAATAATAAAGACAGTAATGTAAAATGGACCCCTACATCAGTGGCTGTAGTCCACATATGACCAATATTTTGTCACAAGCTGAATTCGATTCAATGCACATCTTGTGTCAGTCAACAGCAACCAAGTAGCTGAACTAGCTGTATATAGCCAGCCACAGCAGCCTTGCACTGATTTAGGGACCTATGGTCTGTTAGCAAGTCAATCATGTTACCATTCCATGCTCAGTGGCGGATCTAGGATTGGAGAAAGGGGGGTTCTTAGTGGTACAATGTTACAATGTACAATGTACAATGTTTAATAATAATGCGAGACCCAAAGGGCATAACATGGAACACACTATTTAGGAAAAATAATACTAAAAATATCATCATGTTCTTTGATCAGAAGGTCGAGGATATCTTGTTCACAAAGGTTATTTGAATTAAGGGATACAGTATGACTTGAACAAATGTGGAGTAACCAAGAGGTGGAGACAATCTGATCACAAAGATGGAATGGGCGCGCTTGCGGAATGGGCGCGCTAGTGGAATGGGCGCGCTTGCGCGGCGCGAATTTTTGAAAACCACGCCCACTTTCGGTCAAAATCTAGCCTACTTTTGCGTTGAATCTGCAGAGGGTTGACTCCTTGTTAGTTTAGGCGGTCTTGAGCGTGGTGAATGTGGGATAACCCCTAGTTATGATTGTGTAAACTAAATTCCTCATAAGGTAATGTAGCTTGTGAATATCATTATTGAGCGCAAAGGGGGGTTCGCACGCACCACTGGATCTACCCTAGATCCGCCACTGATGCTTGTTCCTTGTTGGTTTACATTGTGGACCAGAAGTTATAATGACTGCAGTGACAGTCATTTGTGACACCTAAAGGCGTCATTAGGGTTTAAAGGAAGGCTGGCACTGGACATCGTTGAGTACAGTACTCTGGTGCTATGCCAGCTGCCTTAATGCTATGGCAGTGTGCACTTCTTATAATCTGGTATACATTTAAATATCTCTACATCATAAAATTGACTACAACTACAAGTCCATATCATCGTCTGATTCTCCCATCAAGTTCTCCATCACTTCATTGCCCTCCTCTCCTCCATTGCTGTTCATCTCAGTATCCTGCGATTGTCTGTTCTTCTCTTCGTTCAGTAGTTGCTCCAGATCTGGGTTGGGTCGTGATGGTGTGAGGGAGGAGGTGAAGGTGACCTCATGACACTCCAGTCGATCTATGTTGACCATCACACAACTGCGCCGAAGGTCAAAGTTCAGTACTGCTACCAGCAGACAGTTGACACTATCTGAAAAGAGACGACACAAGACATAAAATTCGAAATTCTGGTAGAACATAAAGTTCAATAAACTTTATGTGGAAATTACGCAATAGTTACTCAATCAGCTCAACAAGTGTGTGGCTTGAATTGTATAATTTTACCCTGATGAAAGACCGCGATTTTGTGTCTAATATCGGTGCCCAATTAATGTGTATAATATCAGTGCAAAACCCAGTGCAAAAACAGTAAAAGGCAAAATCATAAAATTTCTTCAAAATTACACAGTATTGGTAATCATGACGGAGGAAGCTATTACTGGTATCCGCTGTTAGTCTCTTTGATTGGTATGATGGCTGGTTACCAGCGAAGTAGATATGAGGGCACTCATCAATAATGAATGGTTCTTGACTACTGTAGGGATAACAACCTGTGAACAATGTCAATAACAACAACTATCGTGACATGTTTTCCAACACACAGAGCAGCAGCAATATTTTGTGTTGTTACCACAACGCTATTTGAAGTCGTACACTCCTTGGAATGATAAGCTCCTGATAATACATAAAGCACATTTATTTTTGTGAATGTCTAAAATGCCCAAATGATTGTAGCAAAATACTAACACAATCCGATTTATCCTAGCCACACCAACTAACCCCTCCCACTCACTGAGTGTATCAGGTGCGGTGGGTGTGATATGGTTCCATTCTAGTGTTCCTCCAGCAGTGCTAATCTATCGTTACCCTCCAAGAACTTGAACATGTCGTCAATATCTCCCTTGATGTGCCCAGCACTTTACTGCTGAGACTGCTGTTTACATTGCGCCATGCGTTATTGAGTATTCGATACTCTCAGTTATGAACTCTAGTCTTGATCATACTAATTATCATTGCCGATCGGCAATGATATGTAGGGATGACCTCGAATTAAGATGGCGGCTACTCATGTGTGAAAATGAGTTTTCGCATATATCTCTACTATTATACATCTATACTGCATTTTAACTGTCTTTAAGTGACTCTGAAGTGTAAGCGCTTGTAGGACGTCTATGAAAGTCGCCGGGACTGCTTGCTTGACGACGAAAATCAAGACAGAGAGCATTTGCAGCTCTTCGCTGTTATAGCGTTTCTCGAGATTCTAGACATCTAGGATTGATCAGGCGATTGTTCTGAGCATGGATATACCTTTGGCAAAGCTGGCAGACGTTTCTAAAGTGGTAAACTGAAATCGCCGCCCACGCGAATAGTTCATTTTTCTTCACAAGCATAGCGCTGTCCTGGGTGAACGAATCACTACCAAACCTGCACCATCGCATGTGTATATATCTGGGTTAGTGCACTTACTTCTTAGATAGGCATCAAACACTACCAGAAGCGAGTAATCCTTGAAAAACATGGTTTTTGGACCGTTTTGGACTTAGCGACTTCATTAATTAACCCTCTTGTCGCTTCATATCATTAACTCCGCCTACATGTGTACATCAGTTTTGCAGCTATCTCCCTACTGCGTTTTGTCTCTGCTCTGGACGCTTCAGCGCGCAAGCCAGAGGTATTAAAATGTGTCTAGACCAGTACTATACCCTAAATAACACTGATCTGTTCGTTAAAGCTTCAGATGGCGGGTTAAAACTGACTTACACAGACGTGAACAACTTCGTGAGCTCATTGTATTCTCAGCTTACCGGCGGCAAGATTCTACGCACAGTAAGGTTCCTACACGCATCGTAAGTTGTAAAGGACTAGAAGCCTCTGTGAGTGTGATATTGACATCAACAAGATTCTACTAGGCGTGCTCCTACTATTTATGCTCGTAGCATCATGAATTGTCAGTACTAGTGCTCAGTAGTCGATCTCTTCTTCATCCATTATAATACTAACAAGTATCATGTTGTCAAATCATGTCTGAACTTGAAATTTTAAACCTTTCATGATTATTCTTGTGATCGGTAATATTAAACATTAATTTTAAACCACACTCCTTACTCTCAAGATCCGGGCTGTGCACGTTCACATCAGTATCTATATACTGCTCACAGAGTTGTAAAAAATGAAATAACATCCAACATAGAATACAACTAATAAGTTCAAACTGATAGTGATCAAAAAAGTAACAGGAACAAGCAGGGAACAAGTAAAGTAAAAAATCTTTAATAAAAAAAACTGAAAAGTGTAGGGATGACTCTTAAAAAAGGAAAGGAACAAGATGGAATAATGCTTGCAAATGTAAAAGTCCCAAGTATCCCTACATCAGCGGCTTGAAGGAGGACGCAGTCCGATGGAGTAATTGACGGTTGTAAATAACTAGAGGTATCTGTGTTTGGAAGACGCAGTCCGATGAAGTAATTGACGGTTGTGAATAACTAGAGGTATCCGTGTTTAGGAGGACGCAGTCCGATGAAGTACCGTATAGCCGGTTTTTTTCGCTGGTCAAATAATTATTTCGTTAGCCAAATTTTGGCTGGATCTAATTTTCGTCACAGAGCCACGTCACATAACTTTTTAAATTGGCAAAAAGAATTTTTAGAAATCTAATTTTCGACCCGCACCAGCCGTTCAAAAATTAAATCCACATGAAAATAACCGGCTATACGGTAGTTGACAGTTGTAAATAAGCTGCAGGTAGCTGTGTTTGGAAGACACAGTCCGATGAAGTAATTGGCGGTTGTAAAAGGTATAGGAAGAGGATTCCGCATTTGTCAGTAGCACGTTTTTATTAAAGATTTTTTACTTTACTTTAAAATTATGACAAATGATCATACTAATATACAAATGATCATACTAAAATACAAATGATCATACTAAAATACAATTGATCATACTAATATACAAATGATCATACTAATATTACAATTGTTTCACCAAAATTGTAACTAAAAGAAAATACCATTACTGTTCCTATCTGGTACATTAATTGGCAGCGACATTTCTTTTAATCAATTTTCGCCACTTAGACATGTGATTCTGTCCTTTTAAGTATTTGTCATATCGTTCTGTTGCATGTGAATATATTAAACATGCATAAATTGCTAGTACTACCCCAAAAGTGATGGTAACTGCGCCAACAACAGTATGAATGTAATGAAAGTAAGACACTAACTGAGGAACACAACCCTGCAGTAAGATAAGAGGAGGTGGATATTGTTATAACACTGCAATGATGCAGTACCTCGGTGTATATTAGCTCGTGATCAGTGGTCATGAAAGGGTTCATGACAATATCTGGACATGTTGTCTCATTGACCAGTGGGTTGGTGGTGTTACAGCAAGAGACTGGTACAGAGTAGTTGTTGAAAACTTGTTCATAATCAGTGAAATTCATTGCTCCACAACATTTTAGCTGTGATAGTAATGATCACAACCATTCTGATTATTGTTATGCAATCCATGCACTCACTGTGCTTTGAGCAGTATTCCAAGTATCCCTGGCTACTTGAGAGTCATGGATGGTGAATAATGAACTGTTGGCACTAATTTCAATACTCTGACTGAAACCAATAAAGATTTCAATAACACAACAAGAAAGAACTACACCAGCAAAAAACAGGCAAGAAACTTGCCAATGTGTACACAGAAAATCTTAACAATTGTCCATGCATTATGAATATCATTATAAGGGCGGGCTACACAATAAATGTTATGTGAGGAAAAATACAGAATTTTACACGTTTCCGTGTAGCAATTAATTTTGGTTTTAGCTATTGGTACCTAGCTACTTGTAACTAAACAATTTGTGGAGGGACTGACAAGGCCTTTTACTCAGTAAATACACTAGCAAAATTACCTTTCATCAACAATAAATAGTGAAATAGGGCCTTATCAGTCCCCGACAATGTCCTTGGCTTAAAGAATAACGCTTTTATAGGCCTGCTATTGTTGCATGCCAAAAAGCTGGTGTGAAAAATTCTACAGCATTCCCAAGATCACTTGCACTCAGCGCTTTGCAGGTATCGCTGTATAAGTTGCTGTTGAAGTACACAATGTGTTTTGCACCGCATGGCAATTAATTAGCATTCATAGTGACTTGTTACACACCACCTTAAGGCATAGATTTATGAGACTACGTACCCGGGATAGGAAACAAAACATTGCATTGAAACACTCCGCATCCGTTGTTAGGGTGAACTAGCAATATGGCTGTCAGCTGTACAGCAACCGTCAAACGCTCAAAGGAGACACCTACACACACAGCAGATGTTGTGTGAATTAGCTTCACATGTCAGAGATGCTTGTTTGTGAGCTGATAGAAGCTTGAGTGATTTTTCGTACTGTAACAGGCCTTTATGCCTTGAAACGAACAAGAAAGCTGATATTTCACAGGCACACTGAATGCCACAAACAAATGTATCAATGGTACTACAGTACCCATTCAGTTGTATGGAACAATTGCCGATCTTTTAAATGCAAGGCTTCCAGTTGCTTGGTATTGTCCCAAAAAGCATTCCCATGAATCGACTAAGTAATGACAGCATGATACTATATTTTGTTCAACACAAATTGATAATGCAGCCAAATACTACTACACTACTGTATACAGCAGGCATTGAGTAGAAACAACCAAGTAAACCACCAGAAGCTATAGTAACTCACAGGAGGAATCCTTGCAAACGTGCTGTTTGTTTGGAGATGAAAAACTGCATGCAAAAATCTCTGTTTTAAACTGTTTACCATTACCGAGAAGAGAGCGTATTGAGTCTGAAAAGCTGGCTGGATTTCTTGAAGTGCCTTGAGCTTCCAGCAAACGAGTCACAAAAATCAGCGCTTACAATCGGACACGGAGTGCTTCACGATCGAGGCTTGTATGCGTTGCTGTTGATATCACACCATCGTTTCCGATCCCAATTACATAGTCTCATAAATCTATGATTAAGGTTATGGGATACACCACGCCCACTCACGAGCAAGCAGAAATGGTTGCATGAAAAAAAAACACTTGTAGCATCGCGCGTGTTGGTTTGGCCTAACAAAGCATTGCATATCCAGTCAGAGCAAAGACTGCACTTTGTCGTTTTGCAAAATCGATGGCTAGACACACTACCGTAGTGCGTTACGAAGTGCTTGAAGCAACAAGCAGCTTCGTCGACTATGAAATCGAAAATCTCGTTGTGGGCATTCTGTAACATGATGAGACTTGGCATGCAGCTAGACAGCTTAGTTATCTAGGGAAAGATGGATCCTTTTTGATATCAGCTTTAGTCGCCGAGTTATGTTCACACATACACTCAAAAATTAGCTTTGACAAACTTTTCAAGTGTGTGTGTACACATAACTCGGCGACTAAAGCTGATAGAAAAAGGATCCGTCTGCCCCTAGATAACTAAGCTGTTTAGGTTCTAAACAGACATGGTATCACTCAGCTCACTGAAGATATCACTCACGCTATAGGGTTCAGAACAAGCGCTGTAATACCGAGAGATAGTAACAATGCAGAGAAAAAGAGCAAGACAAACAGAGGCTGCAGAAAGATAAGTATTTTAGTAATAATTATTTAGTATAAATATATTATCATACTTTTGAGAGGTCACAACACAGGTTAGAGCGGACTGAAGGTTTCTCACAGCACACGTAAGACATGAATGCAAAGGTGAGAACAATCACAATCACACCAAAGACAATGATCAGAGCCGACATTACAATGATGTCAATCTGAGCTGTGATCGGAAAGAACACTGTGCACTGGACCTACAAAAAATGTGCATGGCAGTGTACTAGAGAGAGGACAGCAGTAGCCATCTTACTAGCGCCCATATCCCAGTTATTATCAATGGTATACCAGGTAGCAAAGTCTGCACACACGAAGTATAGACATAAAAATAAAAACGAGGCACCGACACAGCAACTTACCAATTGAACAGCTAACATGAAATATACATCGAACTCTGCCCCATACGCTTTCTTCAACTTTCCACGCATTGTGTCAAACTCATCTTTGAAAATAGAACAGATTATTACCTTAGTGATAATACTATGGACTAGCTCTAGTAATGCGATTTGAACCTAATTGACGATTGGTACTATCGGAATTGAGAGGAGTACGTTCGCCTCCCTCCACATTGATCCTTTCTGCCCCCTGCGACATTTTCCTTCAGAATCAGGAGCACGAGGCGCGGTGGTCAATTAAAACTTCCCACAAGAATTTTGTTTTTAAAAGGGCATCGTGTACACTGGTGCTATACCAGCTGCCTTATCTTACTGCGTTGGTAGTGTGTAATAAAGTGCACTTCTTATAATCTGGTATGCATTTTAAATTATATCTACATCATAAAATTGACTACAACTACAAGTCCATATCATCGTCTGATTCTCCCATCAAGTTCTCCATCACTTCATTGCCCTCCTCTCCTCCATTGCTGTTCATCTCAGTGTCCTGCGATTGTCTGTTCTTCTCTTCGTTCAGCAGTTGCTCCAGGTCTGGGTTGGGTCGTGATGGTGTGAGGGAGGAGGTGAAGGTGACCTCATGACACTCCAGTCGATCTATGTTGACCATCACACAACTGTGCCGAAGGTCAAAGTTCGGTACTGCTACCAGCAGACAGTTGACACCATCTGAAAAGAGACAACACAAGAAATACAACGGCAAGCTAATTTGTAACAGGAACCATAATTGGCCCCTGTTAGAAAATTTGAAAACACTGCTCAATTCTGGGGTCTCTTTTCTCTCCCTTTTAATTGAATTTTGGGCATGCAGTAAAAGATTTTCTAAACCTCTAAAAATACCCAATACCGTATTTCTTCTAAAAAATTCGGCGCAAAATAAATAATTTCAGATTTACTTGCCCAATATTTGGAAGTAATTGTGGCAGAAGTTCCAGAAGCACCAAAAAAATAATTGGGGTGTGGCGGCGAGCACGTGTTTTGAACGAGAACGCGTCTACAGGTCTTTTCCATGAAGTACAGGACTTTTCACGACGGGCTGTTGGCTTACTATGATCAAGAACCAAAGTGCTTGCCGAAATTTGGAGGTTTAGTACGCATTTCAGCTACAAGTTGCCGAAAAATAGGAGGTACCGAATCGTTAGAAGAAATACGGAATACGGTATTAATCATGGTGAGTGAAAGCTATTACCATCAGTTGTTAGTCTCTTTGATTGGTATGATGGTTGGTTACCAGCGAAGTAGATATGAGGACACTCATCAATAACGAATGGCTCTTGACTACTGTAAGGATAACAACCTGTGGACAATAACAACAAACTAGTGTGACATGTTTCCAACACACAGAGCAGTGGAAATATCTTGTGTTATTACCACCATGCTATTTGAAGTAGTACGCTCCTTGAAATGATATGCTCCTGATAATACATAGAACACATTTATTTTTGTGAATGTCTAAAATGCCCAAAGTTCTAACACACTATCCCATTTGTCCTAGCCACACCCACTAACCCCTCCCACTCACTGAGTGTATCAGGTGCAGTGGGTGTGATATGGTTCCATTCTAGTGTTCCCTTCAGCAGTGCTAATCTATCGTTGCCCTCAGAGAACTTGAACATGTCATCAATATTCTCCCCCGACGTGCCCAGCACTCTACAGAATGATGAGAGGGACAAATCAAATGCTTTTGTTGTATAACCAGCTCACTTGAGTCCATCAACCTCCATCTTGAGAGGATTGGTAGTCCGGCAGAGGTTGCTGTGCTTGCTAGCTAGTGGGAACATGCACTCATGAAGAGGCTGTTGTGGTAAGTGGTGGTTAGTGGGGTCGTGTGACCCAGGCATTAGATATACTGGAACACAGCTCTGAAAGAGGAAGAGAGAGAGAGAGAGAGAGAGAGAGAGAGGGAGAGAGGGAGGAGAGAGAGAGAAAAATGAGCGAGAGGGCCCGGAGGGAGGAGAGAGAGCGAGAGAAAAGTGAGCAAGAGGGGGAGGGTCCGGAGGAAGAGATAGAAGAAGAGATGGAAGGAGAGAGAGAAAAGTGAGTGAGAGGGTCCGGAGGGAGGAAGAGAGGGAGGACCGAAACCAGTGGAGGAAGAACAGAGAGAGAAAGAGAACAACACATGACTTAATGTGAACATATGCATTATTATTTTGTGCTCACCGTTAATTGAGCTAGTACTCCATCAAACTCTCGTACAGCACTCACAGTGTCAGCAGTGTAGTTACGAGAATGATACTTGGTCTGAACAAAACATTCACAAGTACAGCAGTAGTTATGAAATGGATGGGTCTAGCTTACTCTAGTTGGTTGTGTTGCTGTGGGTTTTTCAGGTTTGTCAGAAATTGAGTTACCTGCTATGATCACCATAGCGATGTTAGATTGTGCCTCTTGGTCCTGTGGAGGAGTACATACAGTGAGTGAGTGTGAGAGAGAGAGTGGGTGAGTGGGTGAGTGAGTGAGTGGGTGAGTGAGTGAGTGAGAGAGTGGGTGAGTGAGTGAGTGTGTAATTACAAAGTTGAAATGAGACTTCAGGAACCACATGCACGACATGTTTTAGTGAGGTTGAGGTAGCTGGACAACACTTACTTAACTCATTTAGTGCACAGGCTTTCTAGCAAACTTGTATGTTGGGCCGCTATTTTTTTGTGAAACAAAAATTTCCTTTTGTAATTTTGCAGGACTTTGATTTGAAAATTTTGAATGCTTTTCATGAATTGTTCTCCTCGCAAATGTTGCGTTTTCCTTTTCTGACATTCTATGGTCAAGTTTCTCTTTTGTGTGTATGTGACACATGACAGTACACACACACACTCTCACCTGGGGACCACAGAGCTGTCCAGATGCATAGTCAACCATCATCTGTATCGCTAGTTGATTACACCACGGAGACCCTACATTTAGTCCGGACAGTAGCATCACATATCTACACACAAAGAAAAAAGGAACGATCGTCATCGTGCAATAGCTACTCACTCACCTATCCTTAGTTCTGTCAGTATCAGGTATCAACACACGAGAGGGTGTGGCTGATTGTTTAGGAAGACCTGCAAAGCAGTAGCTATCAACTTCAAATTTTCCACTGTTATTCTCTGAGCCCAACACAGCTATGACCACACCTGAAAGAACGAATGGGTGAGTGGGTGGGTGGGTGAGTGAGTGGGTGAGTAAGTGAGTGAATGAATGAATGAATGAATGATTAAGTGAGTGAGTGAGTTATTGAGTAAGTCAATCAGTGAATTCGGGGTCTTAGTGAAATAGTGAGTGAGAGAATAGTTTATGTCCAAATCTCTATGCTAGTCCAACCCTATATTCTTCCCTCACCTGTGACCAGTGTCTTGGTAGGTATGTTACCACACAGTGCTACTCGCTGTACCTTGTCCTCGAGAATGAGCTCATCAGTGACAGAGATATACTTTGGTCTTGGTGGCTGAGGCAGTAAATGATGCTGGGGAGAGAGAAAGAGAGAGAGAGAGAGAAGGGGGAGAGGGAGGAAGGAAGGGAGAAAAAGAAAGAGAAAAGGAGGAAGAGAGAGAGAAAGAAACGAGAGAGTGATCAGTGAGGAAGGTAGAGAAGGAAGGGTACACAAATGTGCAATGGAATAATAAAGGTTTTCTTACCACATCACTGATCTCCTTCAGTATGCTGGGCTGAAGGTCCATCTTCTTGAACAGAGTACCTATCACACAGCATCTCTCATTGGTCTTGACCTCCTTCAGTTCTCTGATCATCACATCATCACCTGCAGTGATACAAAGACTCTAACACATGTACTTAGTGTACACTGCGTGTTGGGAACTGAGTTGAACCATGCCACACGTTATGATCAAAGTTGCGACACAACCCCACCTAGGGTTGGGGTGCCGCGATGGTGCAGTTCAGTTGCGTCCATACTGTCAGAGATTTGAAACTGGGTCGGCCTAGCTTGATTCTAACGCGTAGTGTAAACACGTTATTATTATACCTCTAATGGTTGATAATGAGTTGTTACCCTGACCGTGTAGGTGCCAGAGGGTTAAGCGTTTGGGTTCGTCTATTATGTTTATATATAATTTTTATGTGTGTGTGTGTGTACAAAAAACGCAGCTGTTTACTGCCTTACTGCTCGAAGATTGTCATGAAATAGCTCTCAACAGCTTGGTTGTTGAATATTGAAAGATACCTGCGAAGTCGAGAAAGAATTCAGTCGTGTGCTATATATATGGTCATGTATTCCTATTAGCAACATCGCTGATTAGAACATTCCGGTAAGTGGGTGTGCCCACAATTGTGAGACTGAGCGAACACGTATAATTAAACGCGTACTGCAGCGCCAGGGCGTTCACTGAACTCTAGTTTATCATTGGGTTATCCCACTATTGAACTAACTGAGTATCCATCTCAACAGTTGTGCGGATTGCTCAAAAGTACAGCACGACAAGGAAAAATCAGGGCTGGGGGACTATCTGCAAAACTGTGAGGTCCATTATGGTGAAAAGGATGGTTTGGCTCAACCTGGTTTGGCTGGATAAAATAGGTTGCAATATGACGTTGCAGCAATTTCCTCTAACATAATAATTTGCATACCAATAGTGCTTTATTGAGTCAATTCGTATACTGTCCTTTTCATCATTGATGCTGTATTTTTTGGTACTCCAGTCATTGTGTCGTCCTTTGAATTTGCATTTTTCTGACTCAAACATGCCAAAACATGTGTGTACTATCAGTACATCACGATTGGATCTAGAAATGACAGCCAAATCAGCCAGTGTGTTGTTCTCTCTATTGCTACTGGTTGGTGGTGTAGTAAGTGAGCTAACCACCATCACCTATCCTGCTATAGTATCCTACGAATGCAGCCAGTATGATGAAGATCCACTGTTGGCAGAGGCTCTTAGGCAAGTACAGCAGCAGTTGGACCTTCATGGTTGCAAAAACAGATCTTGTCAAGAGATTCTTCACTGCTTCCCATCAGCTCTCTCAAGCTACTACCAGATACTTGTTCCCAATTGTTCACTAGTGCAGGTCTACTGTGACATGGAGGGGACCAACTGTGGAGGAGAGGGAGGCTGGACGAGAGTGGCCTATGTCAACATGTCACAGTCTGGTGCCACCTGCCCTCAGGGACTGACACAGACAAACTTCTCAGGACAGACTCTCTGTGGCCGGAATGGTCCTGCAGGATGTCAGAGCACAGTGTTCTCCACACTAGGACTGAACTACTCTCAAGTGTGTGGACAACTACGAGGCTATCAACGTGGTACACAAAATGCTTTTGAAAAATATTATCAAAATCCTTCACAAACAATTGACAGTGTATATGTTGATGGTGTATCCATCACATATGGTGGTGCTCCTCGCAAACACATCTGGACTTATGCTAATGGATTGAATCTTATGTTTCCAGGATATCCTGAAACTGATTGTCCCTGCAATACTAATAGTAGTGTTGTTCCTCCTCTGTTTGTTGGTAGTGACTACTACTGTGAGACTGGTGACAATGATAAAACTTGCTGTGATTACTCAACCCTTTACTCTAATGACACACTGTGGGATGGACAGCAATGTCCTGGTGTGGAGGCTCCCTGCTGTACTCACCCCAACATGCCATGGTTCAACAAGACACTCAGTGAGACCACCACAGAGGACATTGAACTGAGAGTGTGCGGGGACCAAAATACTGACAATGAAGATACTCCTCTTGAAGTGATTGAACTATTTGTACAATGAGTTGACTGTCGTGAAGAGTTGCTACTTGATATTATAATCATGCGTACGTGTCAACTGTAGTGTTTGTACAGTTTGAGTACATAATCACAACTATTTATATTGATTGTCAAATCATTGTATATTGTATTGTGTATTTAATCATGATAACAATACTACATGTTAATCAAGAGCACTTTTCAATGCTGAGAGCTGCAGCAAATATTCAACTGTGATGATAAAATGATACAAATAGCGCCTAGCTACATGCTAGTACAGTATGCACAAAGAAAGAAGTTTAGTTCCCTTTCAAGATTGCATAGATCACACGGAATATTTTTATGGAAAGTAGTCTACAGAACCTCTATGGCTCGCTAATACACGCTCATTTACAGGTGAAGCTTATTACGTAAGAGATAATATAAAAGATAGCTATAATTATGTTGACAACAGTGTACGCATAATTGCACAAGACAAATTCAAATCACAGCATACACATGTAAACAACAACAGAAGCTCACAATCACAAGATTATGTTAAAAGACGGTCAAATCTCTTTACACAGCGTGAACGTATAGAAACAGGAGCAGGCGAAGCCGGCGAGGGAGCATGCAACTCCGTACTTCTTATTGTACACGGCGAAATCCAAACATGGCTGTCAAGTTTTCCTTTTATCCTTTTATGGAATAAACTTATGTTCAGCCCCTGCCGTATTGACCGTATAAGGACAATATGACGAGTCACTAAAAATAGAATGGGCAGCCATGTTTGGATTTCGCCGTATACAGAGTTGCATGCTCCCTTGCGCATGTCATCTCGATGGGCTCCTGATAGAAACTAGGTTTGCTGAGTTAGGGTGGTGATAATCAAAATTAAAGGCGCGTTCAGATGGAATCCACTCTTGATGCGCATTGAATCCCCAAAACCGCCAATGCGAATTGGAAGTGAATTCAATGAGCATCGCGAGCAGAAAGTTGTGCTGCTCAAAAAGCTACACTACGCCCTTCCTAGCCTTCAGCGATGCTTCAAATGTCCATTACGAAGCTTTAATAGTCTGGAAAGCGACTTTTGTCTACTCACGACGGTGTGCACCCACGCGCTAAAGTCTCAATTTGCTTCCAATCCACTTTCAATCTACCTCCAGAGGCGGATTGAACACAATGAGCATTTGATTTCAAGCGGATTCATGTGAACGCTAACAAACCGGATTGAATGCGCCTTCGATCCACTTTGCATAGTCCATGTGAACGCGCCTTGAGCAAAGAGTACGAAGTGACAGTTTGCAGTTTGTCTATCGACAGACGTCATTTACAGTTAGTTTCTATTAGGAAAGTTTTGGTCATCACAGAACAATGAGCTCGCCCAGAATGGGCAGTGCAATGATTCTTTAATTTAAATGACGTTATGATCAAAGTTCCAGCACAACCCCACCTAGGGTTGGGGTGCCGCGATGGTGCAGTTCAGTTGAGTCCATACTGTCAGAGATTTGCAACCGGGCCAGCCTAGTCCAGTTCTAATGCGTAGTGTGAGGACGGTATTATGAAACCTACACTATGCTTGAAAATGATTTGTTTATCGTCGGGTTAGTCTTATAACTATTGAACTAACTGATATAAAAGTAGTCATCCCAACAGTTGTGCTCAAAAAGTACAGCACGAGAAGGAAAAATCAGAACTGACGATCTGCAAATCTACAAACTGTGTGGTCCATTGTGGTGAAAAAGGTTGGTTTGGCTGGATAAAACCAGGTGCAATATGACGTTGCAGCAATTTCTTCCACTGGCATAGTTGCATACCAATTGATGCACTATCGTGTTTCGATTCAATTCGTAATTTTATTTCCAATCTGCAAGCTCAATCACAATGAAGGACACTCTTTCTTTTCCTCATTGATGCTGTTTTTGGTACTCCATTCATCTATGTCTAATCCTTTGAAATTGAATGAGATGAATTTTGCATTTTCTGACTTTTCCGTCTATAGTAATCAAAACACGAACATGCCAAAATATGTATGTACTATCAGTACATCACGATTGGATCTAGAAATGACAGCCAAATCACACAGTGTGTTGTTCACTCTATTGCTACTGGTTGGTGGTGTAGTAAGTGAGCTAACCACCACTACCTATCCTGCTGTAGTATCCTCTGAGTGCAGCCAGTATGGTGAAGATCCACTGTTGACAGAGACTCTTAGGCAGGTACAGCAGCAGTTGGACCCTCCTGGTTGCAAGAACAGATCCTGTCAGGAGATTCTTTCCTGTTCACCATCAGCTCCCTCAGGCTACTACCAGATACGTGTTCCCAATTGTTCACTAGTGCAGGTCTACTGTGACATGGAGGGGACCAACTGTGGAGGAGAGGGAGGCTGGACAAGAGTGGCCCATGTCAACATGTCACAGTCTGGTGCCACCTGCCCTCAGGGACTGACACAGACAACCTTCTCAGGACTGACTCTCTGTAGCCGGAATGGTTCTGCAGGATGTCAGAGCACAGTGTTCTCCACACTAGGACTGAGCTATTCTCAAGTGTGTGGACAGCTACGAGGCTATCAATATGGCAGACCAGAGGCTTTTCTTGGTTATTTTTATACCCTATTGAACAGTCCAAAAACAATTAACAATGATTATGTTGATGGTGCATCCATCACATACGGTAGTGCTCCATCTCGAAAACATATCTGGACTTATGCAAATGGAGTAAATCTTGTGCATCACTATGGGCCACGATTAATTTGTCCTTGTAATCTTGACAGTTGGTTAGGTACTCCTCCATTTGTTGGTAGTGACTACTACTGTGAGACTGGTGACAATGGTAAAACCTGCTGTGGCTCGGCAACTCTTTACCCTAATGATCCACTGTGGGATGGACAGCAATGCCCTTGTGAGGAGGCTCCCTGCTGTACTCACCCCAACATGCCATGGTTCAACAAGACACTCAGTGAGACCACCACTGAGGACATTGAACTGAGAGTGTGCGGGGACCAAAATACTAACGATGAAGACACTCCTCTTGAAGTGATTGAACTGTTTGTACGATGAGTTGACTGTTGTGAAGAGTAAATTTGCTTGATGTTACAATCATGTGTGTGTACGTGTCAACTGTAGTGTTTGTACATTAACCACCATAATCACAACTATTTATATTGATTGTCAAAATTAATCATTGTACAATGTATTGTGTATTTAATCATGATAACAATACTACATCCTAACAAAGACATAAAGAGCACTTTTGAATGCAAGTATACTGAGAGCTGCAGCAAAATATTCAACTGTGATGATACAGTGGTTTTATTACTCCTTGCAACAGCCACAAAAACGTAAAGCGTGATCCGTGCCTTATTTGGAAGGTTTATTAAATTACGTGATTCAGCTTGAATGCGGTTTACGCTCTACGGTTGACGCTTTTAGATTGCAAGAAGTAGTGAAACTGCTGTATGTGCCTTGATGCGAATAGCACCTAGCAACATGTCATTATGGTCGGTATGCACAAAGAAAGAAGTTTAGTTCCCTTTCAAGATTGCATAGATCACACGGAGGAATATTGTTATTGAAAGTGGTCTACAGTACAGCTATGGCTCGCTACTACACACTCATACTCAGGTGACGCTTACTACATAAGAGATAATATAAAAGTGAGCTATTATGTTGACAATAATATTATGGTGTACGCATAATTGCACAAGACCAATTCAAATCACAGCATACATGTAAACAACAACAGAAGCGCACTATCGCAAGATTGTGTATAAACTATAAAGACAGTCAAATCTCTTTATACAGTGCGAGTGGGTACAGAATCTAGGTTTGCTGAATTAGGAGGTGATTATCAAAATTAAAGGCACGTCCACATGGAATCCACTCTTGATGCGCATTGAATCCCCGAAACAGCCAATGTGAATTGGAAGCGAATTCAAGAGCGTTCACATGTAGCAAATTGGATGCGAATTACGTGGCTCAAAAAGCTACACTGCGCCTAGCCTCGTACCCTTCAGCAATGCTTCAAATGTCCATTACGAAGGTTTACTAGTCTGACAAGCGCCTTTTGTCTACTCGCGACAGTGTGCACCCACGTGCTAAAGTCTCAAATCAATTCGCTTCCAATCCAGGTGGATTGAACGCAATGTGCAGCCATATTATCGTGTGTGTGCATTCGACTACTAACCACGCTTATATTCCTCATGTACAAACACTCCAAATTTCACAGAGCAACAAAAGATGATAAGAATCAAATACAGCAGCTCGCAGTCTAGCAACTATTTTTGTCAACCTATTTCTTGCAGAAGCAACTCAGTAACACCAGAAGTGACTTGCTTATGGTGTCACTGAACAGTGCTTATGGTGTTACAGCAGTGCTATGTCAAGACTTCATGTAAGTTAAAGCAATAGGAAGAGCAATACATGACAACTTATGACATAACTTTTTTTTTTATGATACTATATAAAAAGTGAGTGCATTAATGAACGCATAATTGCACAAGACACAACAATGTTGAATTCCATGCTTAAATCTGAATAATATCAAAACAAACATGTTGATTTATTACATTAAGCATCTGTTTTGCACTATCACTGCATAACGTTCAGATCCTAATAATGACAGCCAAACCTGCCCGTGTGTTGCTCTACCTACTGCTGGCTGGTGGTGTAGTGAGCGGGTCCATGACCTCCGTGTGTGATCAGGATGACCCACTGCAGGATCAAGAAGAATCAGGATCGGGTCAAATTATACTGGACTGCCATATTCCAAAGAACAGATCTTGTCACGAGATTCTCTTTTGTTTTCCATCAGTTGCCACAGGCTACTACCAAATACATGTTTCTAATGGCTCACTAGTGCAGGTCTACTGTGACATGGAGGGGACCAACTGTGGAGGAGAGGGAGGCTGGACAAGAGTGGCCTATGTCAACATGTCACAGTCTGGTGCCACCTGCCCTCAGGGACTGACACAGACAACCCTCTCAGGACTGACTCTCTGTGGCCGGAATGGTTCTGCAGGATGTCAGAGCACAGTGTTCTCCACACTAGGACTGAACTACTCTCAAGTGTGCGGACAACTACGAGGCTATCAACGTGGTACACCAGAGGCTTTTTTTGCTTACTATTATAGTCCATTGAACAGTCCGAAAACAATTAACAATGAATATGTTGATGGTGCATCCATCACATACGGTAGTGCTCCTTCTCGTAAACATATCTGGACTTATGCAAATGGAGTAAATCTTGTGCATCACTATGGGCCACGATTAACCTGTCCTTGTAACACTGACAATGGGTTAGGCACTCCTTTGTTTGTTCGCAACGACTACTACTGTGAGACTGGTGACAATGATAACACTTGCTGTGACGAATCTGCTTTTTACCCTAATGATCCACTGTGGGATGGACAGCAATGTCCTGGTGAGGAGGCTCCCTGCTGTACTCATCCCAATATGCCATGGTTCAACAAGACACTCAGTGAGACCACCACTGAGGACATTGAACTGAGAATATGTGGAAATTTTAACATTACCAATGAAGACACTCTTCTTGAAGTGATTGAACTGTTTGTACGTTAGTCAGAGTGCACTCAACTGCTTTGGTAATCACTAGTTTATATATCAGACCCTTGTATTGTCATGTCCATAATGTAAGCACACAAGTGACGTTAAGTTAGACGTGTTAATTCGATCAAGATTATAAGTATCATACATCAGGAAAATTTTACACAATTTAGTTGCTAGCAGCAGCTGCTGTCATGGAGACAGTGCCTTGACATATTCACATACGAGGGAGAGAGCATTACGACTAGACGGACCAATAGTTGTTCCTCATGTTATTCAACAAAGAGTGTCAGTATGGCGTTTTAAACATCATGTAGTCTCATCGCTAGCCTACAACACAAGCTAGTGCCAGTGAGATCAATGTGCAGGACTAATGGTGAAAATCATTCAACTAGCACAAACAATAGCTTAGCTATTCAATATGAAAAGTGGTCTAGGGCACAACAGGTACTCACTAAGGTAGCACAAGACACTGTGCATGTGTAACAGTGAACTATAAATATATTATATTAGTGTACGCATAATTGCACATGACAAACTCAAAGCAAAGATACATTATGATGTAGAGATAGCATTCCCTATCTTAGTGTTGTAATATCCATTATGTATTGAGTTATGGAATGCGAGTTATGGAATGCAGCACAATGAAAGTCCCTACTATCATTATAGCGGGAAATTTGAAGAGTGTCAATGATACAATATTCATTAATTTTCGTGATCAGCGTCTACAGTAGCTCACATATTATTGTGGGAATGTGGGTGGGTTCGTAAAAATGAGCATGACAAGTTCTTATCCATTGTGTTACTTGTTGACTGATTCATTATGTAAAGGTACATAATCACAAAAATTACAGTGGAACCTCTCTAAGGTGGACACCATCGGGACCAATAAAATTGTCCATTATAGAGAGGGTGTCCTCTGGTCAGGGGTTTATTATACATTATGTGGGTTATAATTATTTGGGATTCAGTCGTCCATTATAGAGGGATGAGGGGTGTCCTCTAAGGGGCTCCGTTGTAATACATTAAGGCTGGTTTAAAAATGTGATTCAGTGGCTTGCACTACGATACGCTGCCAATTCAAATGACATTGCAACACAGTGCAATCTATAGATCACAAGTAATAAAAACATTTTAACAAAAAATGCGAGAGATTTAGGGTTGGTACATGTATCGAAAAAGTATGGAAACAAGATTGTGAAAAGTAAACAAGATTAAAATAAAAAGGATATTGTAGCAATAGCAGTGTAATGCTACCTCCCTATTAAATTAACTACAACTATCAAAGGCAGTTAATTTAGGGAGGTAGCATTACACTGCTATTGCTACAATATCCTTTTTATTTTAAATCTTGTTTACTTTTCACAATCTTGTTTCCATACTTTTTCGATACATGTACCAACCCTAAACCTCTTGCATTTTTTGTTAAAATGTTTTTATTACTTGTTTGTTTTCTTTTTTATTTATTAATGACTTTGTTGGCACTTATGCTAATACAGTATAAAGAGAACTATTCGACTGACTGCGAGGCACCGTGGCTGCATGCACTCGATTGGCTCTGCACTGTATGCAACACGTACCACGCAACATTAGCTAAGCTTAAGCTAGCATTCTTACAAGCCTGAACGGGCAAATCCAGTGTAACAGTGAAGATTTGCTCGTCTGCTGTGAACACTGCTAGTGGCAGCAGCACTCGCCATTTGTACTAAGGTGCGCTTGTATTAGAATAATTACATAATTACTTACACGGGCGTGCGCGAGTAGGCGTAACCTAGTAACGGAGTTCAAGCAGAAAGCATGGAATGGAGTCTGTTATGGACCAAAAATCGCTGTTTTCCTGGAAATACTCGCTTCTCCCAGTGTTTTAGGCTTAAATAGATATCAGGTGCACTGATGGTCATAGGTAGCGTTGCTTCTGTGTAAGTTTAGTTGCGTTTGGTTCGCTCACTACTGTGCTAGACTCTCTGAAGAATAAGAAAAAAGAAAGAAAAAGAAAGAAAGAAAGAAAGAAAAAAGAAGATGAACAAACGGGTGATCACGTGAACTCTGGTTTACCACCATAGAC
Organism: Haliclona indistincta; assembly: GCA_964017065.1. Classification (NCBI taxonomy): domain Eukaryota; kingdom Metazoa; phylum Porifera; class Demospongiae; order Haplosclerida; family Chalinidae; genus Haliclona; species Haliclona indistincta. The sequence goes on along the minus strand of OZ024787.1, from coordinate 4,320,001 downwards.
TTCGTTTCTGCTGTTACTAAAGGTCTCTTTGGCATCGAAAAAGTTGTCTAAGACGCCTCAAACGGTTAGAATCGCTTAAAACGCCCGTGCGGCGAAGATATGAGCGTGCCGTAAGTTGCCTCCTGACGAGACGCCATATTGTTTTTTTTTGGCGTACCAACATGTTTTCTTGATGGACCTAATGGACTCATTGCAAGCGCTTACCCATCAGCATGAACACCAGGTGATTAAAATACCTTGAGATTTTACGAGAGAAGAGAAATACACGATTAACTCGTTTTCAGTCTGGTGTATCCGCCATCTTATTTTTGTGCCAACCCTAAATATGCCACGACTACCGCGTGGCATAATATTATTTTATTTTTATGGAAAGTAAATTTCGTGAGTTTCACAAAATGTGTGTGCCTTCGCGAAATTGCTGTTGCAAAAATGTCAGAATACATGGAGTTGGCTTTGGGTCTTTATTAATTTTTACTATTAACACATTTTTTCACTAACTATATTTTCGCTTCCAATTCGTGAAATATTATAATACGCCGCAAAAATAATACAATCTATGGATTGCATTAGTGCAACACAGGATTAAGATACTGCTTCACATTGCAACACATACACATACAGAAGTGTATTATAATTATAACATGACTTATCAGGTGGCGCAATTTGCAAGCACCAAAAGTATCAGTAATGTCCAAAAGTTATGCCCCACAAAGTTAGTTATCAATATATACATCATGTACCAAACACTTAGTACATTGCTAGGAGAGAGAGAGAGAGAGAGAGAGAGAGAGAGAGAGAGAGAGAGAGAGAGAGAGAGAGAGAGAGAGAGAGAGAGAGAGAGAGAGAGAGAGAATTAACACACCCCATTTTTGTTTGGCTGCTGCTTTCAGTCTTAATCTCAGCTTCTCTAATCTCATGAAATAAATGTGACTGTACTGTATTCCATATCTTTTGTCCCTCTCTCTGTCAGAACTTTTCTTGGCGGTTGGAGCACGAAATGTGTTCTTGTCGATCTTGACACTACACGTGGCACGCATGTGGCGCTTTTTAAACTCTCCGTCAGCGGGTAGAGGACAACATAGCAGCTCTCCAGGTGCAGAAAGATCCTCCATCTTGTCTCTAGCTAGTTCTGAGAGAAGACTGACTGCAAGTTTTACAAGGAGGAGCTGGAGTGTCGCGCGCTTTTGAAGCTTGAAGTCACGCCTTAACCACACCCATCGAGGCGTGGTCAGATTACAGCAAATCGTCGATCATGGACTACGGCAACATGCTGCTTGCTACGGGTGGCTACGACCACTGCATCAAGTTCTGGTACCCACACGACGGCGTATGCTATCGTACAGTGCAGCACCCGGACTCGGTGAGTTAGGGAACGGCGCACTACCAGCAAAAACGATAAACCTCTGACCCATCCTTTGCTTTTTCTGTAGCAAGTGAACAAGCTGGTTGCAACGCCTGATAAACGCTATGTAGTGTCAGCTGGTAAGCCCTACTCGTTATTCTCTAGTGAGCATGTTCTAACCTTTCTTTCTCTCCCTCTATCTCTCTCTCCTTCTCTCTATCTCCTTCCAGCCTACCAGCAGATACGAATGTTTGATGTCAACTCTTCAGATCCCTCTCCCGTGAGTTGAAATACGACCGAAACTCAACTTGCTCAGATATTATTGTGTACATACTCGGTGCCTATGCTCATATGCTTTTAGGTTGTCGATCGATGTTATACAACTGACCGAAAATTATTCACAAAATCGCTCAATACATTATGCTAATGTAGTAAACAAGCTAGTATTGACCGATTTACCATAAATGGGCATTGATTTGAGTTTTATATAATACACTCATTGCAAGGCAGCATGCACACATGTGCAAATAAGCTTCTCAGTGTGTGTGCATATGATGGTAAGCAACTGGTAGCCTCTTCTAGTATCCAAATTTTTCTCTGTGTCACTTTCCATGACAAAAGTATGGACATTCATGATAACGAGTAGGGCTTACCAGCTCACACTTACGTAACGTTTATCAGGCATTGCACCCAACTTGTTCACTGGCTCGAGTCATTATTGTGAAAATATGGTTTCTTCTATACAATGTAGTTCTATTGATTTTTGTCTCACTACTGTTTTTAGCTCCTCAGATGTAGTTTTATTTGTTTTATAGAACACTTTTGTAAGTAGTGCGAGGTCTTATCAAGAGTAATTTGTTTTTTTTTGTTTTGTACATGTAGAGATAATCACTTTATTGTTGTTGACTCGTGCTAGCTATAATAAACATTTAAAATTATTTTAATGTCCTCTCTCTCTCTCTCTCTCTCTCTCTCTCTCTCTCTCTCTCTCTCTCTCTCTCTCTCTCTCTCTCTCTCTCTCTCTCTCTCTCAAGGTGTATGTGTTTGAGGGAATGAACAAGAATGTCACTAGTGTTGGTTTCTATAACGACGGACGATACATGTACTCTGGTGGTGAGGACTGTATGGCGAGAATATGGGACCTCAGGTCAGCTGATAGTCACATGATAATCAGCTGATATCTATAATCATTTATTGACCACAAGCTGTTTTATGAAACAAATTGCTTAACAAAAGCCTTTCTGTTCTTTGTACTTTCACAGGGTTCACACACAGCAGTGTCAGCGTTTGTTTCAGACGAAGGCTCCTGTGAACTGCATGTGCCTCCATCCTAACCAAGCCACACTGGTTGTGGGGGATCAGAGCGGCACTATACATGTGTGGAACCTAACTACCGACTACAATGAACAACTGGTAAATACAAACACTTGTTCATGCGCTCAGCTGCTTCTTGCTGTGTCATTTTTCGTCCCAAGTTCTCGTACTGTGCACTACTGAGTATCTCTAGTGATTTTTTTCAGAAAAAACGTGACATTTGGATAAAATCACACTGGTTTAAGATGTGCCGCAGTGGTTATGCTGCACCAATGGAACGCGTAATATACAAGTTTGTTCTATTTTTGCGTCATGTTGCATTGCAAAAAAATTGAGTTAGCAACACATCACAGACTACTGCACCACATGTAAACTAGCCTTTACACGCAATGACAAACATCAGTACTGCGTCACATAGCTATAGGCACGAATTGCTTATGTAGAACATTCGGCAGTTGCGGTTCTGTTTGTCTGGTTTGCAAATCAGCTACAGAGTAGTTTATGCTAAAGCTTATTAGTGAATTCACTACAGGAGCTCTCAGACCAGTTTAAGTTTACAAAAACTGTCCAATTCACAAAGTTGAAAATTCATTTCTCTAATGAGCTCACTATTACCTGTAACACAACAGTTGAAATGGTTGTTTCAAAACTGTAAACAGCACAAGCAGAGCTCTTATCTTACTATACATAGAACAGTGATGAGTTCATCTCTCCCGCCTCTCCTGTGTCTTCTCCTCTCTGCAGATACCAGAACCAGAAGTAGCTATCCACAGCATTAGTATTGATCCTGATGGAGCTTACATGTCTGCAGTCAATAGCAAGGTACAGCAGAACTACTGTTATTACCATAGAGAGCTCCTACAGCTTCATAATACATGTACTTGTATAATTATGCTTGCATAAAAAAAAACTAGAGTAAATGGTGTATGTGAGAAAGCACCATCAATGTGTTTGAACTAGATTATTAGACTTAAAACATGTTGTGACGTTTTTCTCATGTGTAAATATACGTCACACTAGTTTGTACACAGTGATGATTGCGTATAATGATAACACACTACTCAGTAGCATTGTGTATTTTCTCTCAGGGTGTCTGTTATGTGTGGAGCTTGTCTGGTGCTAGCGGTCCCATTACACTCACTCCTCGAGCCAAGAATGACTCACATAAGAAGTACGCTCTCAAGTGTCTCTTTAGCCCAGATTCAAGGTACATCATACAACTCGTGTGCACTAAGCATCCAGTGTAAATTAGTGTGGGTTAAAATCAGCTATGAGCTTGATTTCTGTTCTGGTATCTAGTTTGCTGGCTACTACGTCAGCCGATGGTACGTGCAAGATATGGTCGACAGCTGACTTCAGTCTGAGGAACACACTCAAGAGGGCCAGTGACAAGTGGGTCTGGGACTGTGCCTTCTCATGTGACTCGCAATACATCTTCACTGGTAAGCAGCCCCGTCCATAATAATAGACTCCACCTCTTTTAATAACTGTATGTGTAGAAAATTGCACAAGCGACAATACTTACATGTACCATAAACATAGAAATTATTTTGCTCTCAAAATATTAATTTTTTAATTGCTGTGGACGTTACTATAATGAGAATCATTAAATTTTGTCATTGAACAGCACTTGCTTTGTATGTTTTAGTCAGTCAATAAAATTCCCAAGAACTCTATTTTATCACAAGTTTAATAATTATCAGGAAAAGTTACATCCTGATCTTTTTATTACATCCCTTAGTCTAACTTAGCAATGCTTTTTGAGAATGAACATTAATATTACTATGATGCTTTCATAAGCAGCTGGTATTACATGATCTTCTCACACTTCTTCCTCGTTATCTCAGCGTCCAGCGATCATCTTGCTCGTCTATGGCAAGTGGACCAACCCAACCCACTCAGAGAGTACCAGGGACACACTAAAGCTATCACTGCTCTAGCTTACAGCGACAAGCAATAGCGAGCCCTCCCACAATCATACCACATATGTTCTATTTTAACAGACATACTTTTTTAATATTACAGTGCAATTTCACCACTTCAATAAAATAAAGATAGCACACGAGAGTGATTCGTTCACATTGTAAAAATGAATGTGAAGTATAATAAAATTGATCAAAGCGACAGTTATGAATATACAACTACTCTCGGAAACACTATCATCACATATACATGTACAAACGAACAAGAGATAATGATTGTTGAAGGAAGGGAGCTAGTGATGGTGGTCATTGTCTTGCTGAGGCTGTTGGTTCCAAGGGTGGTAACAGTGACTCTCTTGCCAGCACACCACTGTACCATCTGGCTATGTTCTCGGGACCACGTTCTGCTGTGCGTATGAAGTTGTGTGCCTGGAAGTGACAACAAGAGATAGTTACTACAATCAGGAGCATCCAACACCACAACGGTATTATCACAGCATAAAATTATAATTCTCTACTCAGGCAAATTGAAACATTGCTTGTCAGGCACAGTATCGCTGTTCATGTAATTCACAAAGCTTTGGTGCTCAGTAGAAAGTACATGTACTACATGTTGAGTTCGTAATTTGTAACCACAGACAATCTGATCTGAACTTGTGTACTGAACAGCTATGTACCCCAGTAGGAGTGTATAAGGGGAAGGAGTGTTCAACAATGAATACCCAAGTCTAAATTCCGCTGCTTGAGCTGGAAGGTTTTGCTGGCTGCATAAGATGGTGACCACGGCTCTGGCTGAACACTCGCTTGTTTTAGTTGGAGACGGGCAGGACGAAGCGTGGATGAGTGTACAAGTAGGAAATAACGAGCCACAACGAGCAAAGAAAGGTCCAAGTTCCAAGTAGCAACAGTGCATGGCTGCGGACTTTAGACTTCGATATTACTATAGTGAATATGGCAGTTGAACACTCCTCCCCTTATACGCTCCTGCTACTACATGTAGTAGATTGTGTTCATCTACAAATAACTCAGTTTACTCACCAGTAAATCCTCATAACGAGCTCTCTCTTCCTTCCCCTTGGTCAAACTGTTAGTGTAAAGACAGGTTATCACATGCAGGTCAAATTAAAGTCATGTGACTAATACTAGCAAATCACATGCATGTCATGTGACTAATACTAGCAAATCACATGCATGACATGTGACTAATACTAGCAAATCACATGCATGACATGTGACTAATACTAGCAAATCACATGCATGTCATGTGACTAACACCCACACATGAAGCACTCAGTGACGTCCCGGGTGGAACGAACCGCGAGATTTCACAATAATGTTGCGTGATCACGGTTACATGACGCGAGATATTAACGATGAAACCAGCCGATTATCAGCGGTATATCGTTAGAATCTCGTTGTTACTCGGCGATAAAAACCGCGGGACCACGACGGCAGGAGAATTAGCACTGCCACTGCGATAACTAACTTACTTGGATGCGCTTTACGAACACTGCCTGCTGTCCGAGATCTACCTACACATCAACTATCTCAGCTACCTTTGTTCCCGCTGTGTTCTTCCATGGTTGTTGCTACTGACTGCTGCTGTTATACTGGTACATTAATAGATGAGCTGTTGTTATTATGCTATGACTTTCTCCATCCAGGTTGCAGTCGCGACGAAGACTAATAGCAGGCGGCAAGCTAGACAACTTTACCTCTACACATGCAGCTTTGTCTTTATTATTAAATTGTTGATGTAACAATAAGTATTATAATACTAAACCGTAACTAAAATCTCTGTTGTATCTACTGCAGTGGATCATCACACAGTAAGTCCTAGCTTTGAGCATAATGAATGAACCCGGTAGTCTTGGTCCTTCTTGGAGATGGTTGGCTGTTCAAGTCAAGTTTTCCATCGTTGGTAGTTTGTTATCTGGTACTTTAAGCCGCCGTAGCAATCTCGGAAAGGAGAGAACCAGTGAGATCTTGCCAGTTCCCGGGTGATCGTGTGCGTGCTCTTGCGGTATCTCACGTGATCACTCAAGTACCGCCTACCGGCGCGGCGCGCATTCACCGGTATCTCACGAGATCGAGCGAGATCATTGGAGATCGAGTGATTGCTCGCCTTTCTTGCTTAATTCGCAACCAGGATAGTAACAGCCAGCCTTAATCGCTGTACATCTTCCAGTGAACGCAGCTAGAGCTTACAGCGGGAGCATAGGCGCCCTCGATACAGGTACGTACACAACGCAAATAGAACAGCCATTTAGCACTTTTGGTGACAACTCGAGGCACGCATCATCGCTCGAGATCTCGCCTAGCAAAGTGCTACAATGTAAGAACCCGCGAGGACGACATCTGACGTGATGTGTACGAGTTCACGGGATATGTAACGAGATCGCGACTGCAGTGTGAAATCTCGCGGTTCGTTCCACCCGGGGTACCATTTGTGGATGAAATCTCTGAAGTTGTCACTAAACTCTTGCCCGTCAGGAATTCTCGGAGCGTCCGCATTGACAACTATTGCTACTTGTTCATAATAGTTAGCAAACAGCTTGTATGGGTACTTCCCAACTCCTAACTCATACTGCATGAATACAGATATAATATGTGTATAACTTTATAATACATGTATAACTTTTGAATGTATGACTCACCAAAGTGATACCAAAGCTCCAAACATCCGACCGGTGATCATAAGGTCTGGCACCATCATTGATACGCTCAGGCTAGAGACACAGAAATCAAGAAATGATTATAGTGGTCATAAAACAAACTGTGATAAAAAGTTTGGGGGCAGAAGTTTTATATAAGTTCATATTTCAGTTCAAGTCGAGTTTATCATAATCACTTCACTGGTTATTCACAATTTGCATAATTGTTCATATGAACTTCCACAATGGAATGGACCACCATTAGTGAGTGGTTAATAGCGTATGCATTTGTTGTGGTATTTGCTTCAGCTCACCGCAAGATAGGGAGGGCAACCGATATTTGTTTTTGCTAAGGAATTGACCAGTTTCCCAGAAATACCAAAATCACACAGCTTGATTTCCCCTCTCCTGTTGATGAGGATATTAGAGGGCTTCACATCTGAGAAGAACAACAATGACATTAGCATACTAAAGGAAATAGATGGAAGCACCTCGATGCATGACTTCTAGCTTGGTCTTCAAGTAATGAAGAGCTTCCAACATCTGAGAGAGAGAGAGAGAGAGAGAGGGAGGGAGGGAGGGAGGGAGGGAGGGAGGGAGGGAGGGAGGGAGGGAGAGGAGAGAGAGAGAGAGAGAGAGAGAGAGAGAGAGAGAGAGAGGGAGAGAGAGGGAGAGAGAGAGAGAGAGGGGGGGAGAGGGAGAATACATACTCATCGATTCTTGAGTATGTTGCTTACAGCATAAGCCATTGAGGCTACAATTGGTTCCGGTATTCTCTCATTGAGTCTACTATAAACTAAGCGACACACATAGTCTAAAGATTTATCCATCAACTCCATACATATCCACACATCACCCTGAGAGATGGAGAGGGAAGGGAGAGGGAGGAAGAGGAAGGGAGAGGGAGGGAGAAGGAGAGAGATATGAATGGAGTGAGAGTGAAAGAGGGGAAAGGAGTGATTTTATGGTAATGAAGTTTGAAATGAGTAAAATTTTTTCCTTACTTCTCTGAACATGGCTCCATAGAACATGACAGTATGGGGACAGTCAAGACTCTTCATAGCTATGTGATAATCCATTAGCACTCGGTCATTTTCTTTTGGATCCAGTGTAATTCTGATTCTCTACAACAACAAAATGATAGAGTAATGGTAATAGAATGTTGAGAAGTTGGGCAGTGAGTGAGTGAACAGCTAGACAAAAGCAAGCAAACTAGTTACCTTGACTGCCATTATGAATCCAGTGTCTTTGTGTCTCATTTTGTTAACCGTCCCATAAGCTCCATTGCCCAGTTCTTCCTCATCATCGAGATCATCGATTGTTATTTTGTACTCCTACCAAGAACAAATCAGATTGATGCACGTACAAATGTAAAATCCACAGCAGTATATCTGTACCTTTTGATTGATTGTCACAAGAGCAAAATCCTCAAGTGGTCTGTAATAAACACAAAAAACCAATAATTATGAACACATAATTCTAAAACCAAACTCCAGCAGTATTAGGTAAGAAATGAAAACCTTTTTTAAAGCCAAGACTTATATTTTTTTTTACCAAGGCTTCAGAAAAGGGTTAACTTAAGGTCAATGTAATTACTAATAAAGAGTGAGAAAGTGAACAACTGAGCGAGCAAACAAACGGATTAGTGAGTGAGTGTGTGTGTGAGTTGTGCTGACATTTCAGGCTCTTTTGGAGGGACTCTTTCAGGTATCTTGAGACCTGGAGGATCCGCCTTGAATTTTCCTCCTGCAATACCAGGAAGAATAACTGAAACCCAAAGTACCACACACAAATAACAGATGATGAATAGGGAGGTGATAGGAGCCGTATTACCCATTTCAAATCCTAAAGATGCTATCATAATAAACGAGCAACTAGTGAATTTTTACATAAACATTTAAAGTTGTTTACATCATGTCAAGCATAGCCTGTGGTTCGTGTCAGGCGATTTGTGTCTATAGTCAGACAGAGCTGAAGGCCCTATAGAACTCAAGCAGAGGAGCTGTGATTCTCTGAGAACAGAGAAGAAGGCCGAAGGACCCGTGACCACCATTACTGATTCTTTAACCCGGTCAGCTGTGTGTACACGTTTCAGACATACAAACAAAGTGAACGGAACATGTCAACATCGTGCTTACGCCTTGGCATGTGGGCTGGTGATGAGAGCAGACACTGGCGCTTGGAAAAAGGTCTTGAACGAGTGTTGAAGTCCTGACGACAGAAATCTCGTAAACGTGTCCGTGCACAAGCAGGGAATTCCCCGCGCATAATAGCGCGTTATTTGCGCAATGAGCGCAGTTAACAACTAATCACACTACAAACCATGTCCTTTATTTTAGTTTGCTGTCACAGTGCTGTATCAGACACTTTTGCAACTTCTTCAGCAACTCCTTTTTCAACGTTAGTCTTCTCCAACTTCTTCAGCCTTCTCTCCAGTGGTCTTTTCTGAAACTCTCGTCTTGTACTCTTCAGGAAACAAGTCATCGTTGACGTAGTCATCACCTGATGCTCCGCTCTTTTTAGCAAAATTTGCTTGATTGAACGTCACTCTATCTTTTAGAAATACTTCACCGTTTTTCTATTATTGATGACTGCTGTATTTTTCTCTCACTTAAAATGATGCTGAGTCAGGTTAAATGCAGTACAAAAATTGGAGAAATAGCCGCATTGTCAGAGCCGGTAGTATACTCAAATCAGTAGACACACTGTGTGTATAATATAGTTAATATTGCTTTTATAATGTTACGATGTCATATAATTGGGGCGAGCCTGAACGAGGCCCACATAAGAATACATAAAAAATACATGCGAGTGAGAGTAGGTCTGTACTCTGTAGAGAGTGCAAAACACAAAGATAGTAGACTGGAAAACATGAGAATACACGAGAGTGCAGAACACAAAGATAGTAGACTGGAACATGAGAATACACAAGAGTGCAGAACACAAAGATAGTAGACTGGAAAACATGAGAATACACAAGAGTGCAGAACACAAAGATAGTAGACTGGAAAACATGAGAATACACAAGAGTGCAGAACACAAAGATGGTAGACTGGAAAACATGAGAATACACAAGAGTGCAGAACACAAAGATAGTAGACTGGAAAACATGAGAATACACAAGAGTGCAGAACACATTCAAATGAGAATACGTGAGAGTGAGAGTAGATCTGTAGAGAGTCCAAAACACAGAGACACTCATAGTAGTACACTAGAAAACATGAGAGACCATGCTTGTACATCATTGTACACACCGTCAGCGCTGAAAAGCATACACATGTTTTATGCAAAGATGACTGCTTGTGCCTTTAGTAAGTAATGGAAGTTTCCCCAGTATGAATGGATGATTAATGGAAGCTGAAGTGTAATGAATGACTGGAAGTGTAATGGAAGTTTCCCCAGTATGAATGGATCACAACGCACAGAATGCACATGCTGTAGCATGCAGAGACAAGAAACTGCCAAACCTCTACTCTCCTGACAATGGGATAGATCTGGGGCTGGTACCTTTGGAGCTGCAAGGTCTTACAAAGGTGGAGGAGATGCTGATCTCTTCTGAGATGCCCATCATGTCATTACCACATGGTCAGTTTGGATATAGTGGGCACATTATCGACTTGCCTCAGGATGTAGCCACATTTACTAATACACTTCCACATAGTCTATCATAACTAGACGTACTTCTTGTCCGAATAGGCAAGGTGTTGCTGGATCACAAAGATTTTAGAGTACGCGTAGGTCTAAAGTACTAACAGCATTACAAAGTTCAGTCTGGTAATATTAGTTATAGTTTGTTATTGTTAACAATAATGATTTGACTCTTACAAAATAGGTTTTAGTTATAGTTACTGTTAAGTGCCTGTGTTATTATTATTATTAAAGCTTTTCAGTACACAGATATAGAACTACAAGGAAAAGAGATATAGAATAGAGATACTGATGGACAACTAGCAAGAGCTAGAAGCCGAATAAATAATAAATTAATTATAATTAGCAGCAATGATATTAGAAAAACTGTACCACAAGGACAGACAAAATGAAAGTGCACGATTTGAAGGGTCAAAGGTGGATATGAACTTGTCCAAACAAGTCCTCTTGATCAGGGTAAGGTTACTACAATTAGATGAAGAAGGATCAAGAGGAGGAAGAGAGTTCCAAAGTCGAGGAAGTCTAGTCGAGGAAGTGTGGTGCTGCATGCTGTTGTAACACTAGTATCGCTCATTGTGCGCAGCTCTCGCCAGTCTATTAGCATAGGCGTTTGATTCTTTGAAATATCAGCAATAGTTTCTGAGATACAAACCAAGCCAAAATACATGCGTGGGCGTGAACCCTGAATTTTTCTGCAAAAACTTAAAGGAAGGACTTAGTCAACCCAGTCTACACAGTGACACTGAGATGCAAGCCTGCTAAATCTGTGACGGTCAATTTTCATTGGACACCCTAGCCTTGAGCTGTTATACTGTACTATGGCAAGCAGTCTGTTAATGTTGGTAGTTGCGATGCTATCTGCTACTCTACCGCACTGCTATGGCGGGAAAATTGTGGTCGTCTCCACGTCGGGAAAAGACAACTCAACTGCCTGTTTGTCAGGAGTTGGTAAGTGCAGTAATCTTAGTATGGCACTCGAGGGCGTCACTAACGATACTACTGTTACTATCGAGCGCGGAACATACACGCTAAGGCATTCTGCTCACCACAAGTTCGACTATGTAAAGAACGCGAATATCTCTGGACAAGCTCCAGCTAGCGAGGTGGTAGTGAATTGCAGCGATGGCGCCGGACTGGCCTTTCACCACGCAACAACCGTCCACATCTCTAATGTCTCTTTCTATGGCTGTGGATACGAACAGCTGAGCAACTCTCGCGTTAGCAAAAGCAATAATTTCGCCAAATACAATGTGTCGTTGTTCTTTCAACTGTGTAAAGACGTCACCTTGAACCAAGTCAATGTGTCCTACAGCAGAGGAATCGCGGTTCAATTCTTCGCGACAATCGGAAACAACGAGATCAGTTCGTGTAACTTTATGAACAACACTGGAGAGCAAACTGTTGGCGGAGGCCTGTATATTGAATTTCCCTATTGTCTCCCGGGTAACGACTACTGTGAAGACACCAGTAATGTTCCGGGAGAGTTCAGGACAGGAGGAACATTCAGTATTTTGAACTCAAATTTCTACTACAATGAGGCTAAGAATGAAAGCCGAGTATTCATGGTACCTCATTTAGCAGACCATGTTTCATTTGGCCGTGGAGGAGGTTTGTCTGTATTCTTTAAAGGAAATAGCAGTCTCTCTTCAATCTTTGTTATTCACTGTCATTTTATTGGTAACCAAGCTGTTTATGGAGGAGGTGCCTTTGTGGACTTTCAGGATAGTTGCCACAATAACAAGGTTCTTTTTGATTTGTGTAGTTTTGATAGTAACCAAGCAACACAGCAAGGGGGTGGTCTGAGGGTCAACTTTGCCTCAAGCATTTCTAGTAAAGGACCCCAAGTCAGTGACATGCACCACAATAATATTTCAATTTTTATAAACGCTTTTGTCAATAACGAGGCTCATACTAGTGGAGGTGGTATGTTTTTTGGTGCTACACGAGAAAATAGTTCTTCTCCGACTAATAATTTGACCATTGCGTTTGTTAAATGGAACGGCAACATAGCTCCAGTAGGATCTGCCATCTCTATGATAGGCTGGCATGAAGTAACACACGATGGTGCCATCATTGCACCAGTACTAGAACAATGTTCGTTTGACTCCAATCGTCCACCTAGCATTGATCATAGTATTCGTGATGAACAGTCAGTTGGAAAAGGCACTGTTTATCTCGATTCAATTCCAATTCAATTTTCTGGTTCGGCTGTCTTTACTAACAATAGACACACTGCAATAGCTGGTGCCAACACAGGTATACATTTCAAGAATTCTGCAAATTATAAATTTGTCAACAACTCTGCTCGTCAAGGTGGTGCCATTGCATTGCTTGGCAATGCTTTCTTTGTTCTAGATCAAGTCACTACGATGGAGTTCATCAACAACACAGCGTATTACTTAGGAGGAGCAATATATGCCACTTCATTGACTGGTCAGGATTCTATCTCTTCTGGTAACTGCTTCATCCGATATTATGACTTGATGAAGGATCCTTGTAAATGGGATGTTAAGTTCAAGTTTATCAACAATACTGCAATGGGCAAGCCCAATGCCATCTACACCTCTTCGCCTCAGCCTTGTCTTTGGGGAAGAGCTTTTGGTCCACCGCGTGATGACCTGAGCAATATGTCAGCTGTTTTTTGTTGGAATAACGCTAGCTTAAGCAAGAAGAAATGGGACTATGGTGGCAATGGATGTGGTGATGAGATAATGTCAGCTCCATCAAAGTTTGGTCTCAATAATAAGCCAACAGTGGAGATATCGTTGAACAATGTAATACCTGGAAGATGGAACAATTTTAACTTGACAATACTTGATGATTTTGGTCACGATGTCAGTAACTATACATTATTTGCTGCTCGGTCTCTCTCTCCTTACGTGATTCTTAGTGATCACTCTCACTATCTTGCACACAACTCTATTCTACTGCATCAGCTAAACTGTGATGTCAAGAGTGGAGCAGTTGCACTGCAGACTGTCAACACACCTAACCCGATTATGGCAACACTTAACGTTACTTTCATGGATTGTCCACCAGGCTTCAAGCTTATACAAGGTCAGTGCACGTGCGTAGCAAATGATTATGACAATAGGTTAAAATGTGATTCGAATGCTACGTCAGCGCACTCTGACATTGTCCGGGGCTATTGGATTGGTCATTCTCCTTTTGATAACATGACTGTTGTCATGGCATTATGTCGGTTCTGTTCTTATAAAAACAATACCGTCTCAGTAGAAAGTTTTCATGATGTGCAACACAAGCTTTGCCATACAGTAAATAGAAATGGAACGCTCTGTAGCAAGTGCATTGATGGCTATTGTTTTGCTGTCAATTCAGAATCATACGATTGCATCAACTATGACAAAAATTTCTCTTTGCCGTTTCGAATTTTGTCTTTCATTCTTTACAAATTTCTATTTCCGTTGATATTTCTTTGGTTTGTGTATCGATTTGGTATCAAAATTGCATCAGGAAAATACAATGCTCCGGTGTTTTTTGCTCAGATGGTTACGACAGTAGTTCCTATGGATCTCGATGGAGCCCTCTGGTATCCTTCAGCACTCAAGAAATTTTACTATATGCTCTACGACATGTTGAATTTGGAATTGCGACTACCCGACTATAGCCGATTCTGTATTCATCCGCACATGTCAATAACATTTGTCATAGCATTGAACTACTGTGTTGCTTTACTGCCACTTGTGCTTGTAATCGCCATGGCGATAGTGTACAGGTGTCACGATATGAGAAACACAGTGTGGTGTTGTTATTTCAACGATGACCAGAATCAAGACAGCCACCACAGTAGGACTGGGTGCAAAAAAGTACTTTATTACATCAACCGAGTATTGTTCTCTAGCAATCGTGATTTTCTCATCTCTGGTGTGGCAGCATTCTTTGTCCTGTCTTACATGAAGATAGCTGTCACTACCTGCATGCTCATCTCTCCCGCTATACTTATCAACGGAGACGGTTATGTTCTTTATATGGATGGCACCAAGAGATATCCTGATGACATTATACAGTATCTTGCTCTAGCACTTATATTTTGTGTGTACCTGTTCATGGTACCTTTTTCATTGCTCATACTTCGCTATGGAAAACAAGGATCTGAAGGCTTTCTCCACTATCTTCTTAAAGGACTCCAGGCTAACTTCAGGAGCCTTCCATTAGGTGAGCAAAGCCAGAGGAATCTTACATGCTGCAAAGGCAGGGTTAAAAATAGGAATGTGCATCAGACCGGTATGTGGCGTACAGCAACATTTAATACTGAAACAGAGCTATGCAGTGTTGACTTCAAATGCTGTTTTGGAAGCAGTTGCTTTTCTTCCTGTGGTGTTTATGACTTTCGTTGGGTCTCAGGTGCCTACTTTGTCCTGCGTATTCTCATGGTGTTATGTTATCTTCTTTTACAACATGACATCCAGCTGTTATCTCAGATGCTGATTTGCTGTGCAGCAGCTGCATTTTTCATCGTATTTCAACCATATGGCTACAACCATACTGAAAAGGATGAACAACAGCAGGCATCCTTACAACAAGAATTGGATGA
The DNA here is from genome assembly GCA_964017065.1 of Haliclona indistincta. Lineage (NCBI taxonomy): Eukaryota > Metazoa > Porifera > Demospongiae > Haplosclerida > Chalinidae > Haliclona > Haliclona indistincta. The sequence continues at coordinate 4,304,566 of OZ024787.1, read as the reverse complement.
TACTGTCCACCAAGGAAGCACCTCAGTGAATTTGGCAAGTTCACCAAGTTCGCCATCAAAGAAGTATAACCGACTAGATGCAGCTGTGTTCTTAGCTCTGGCTATGGTGATCGCTATCAGTATCTACCGCTCATATCTCACTAATATCGATAGCACTGCCTCAATTCCTGCTTTGACACTGCAGTCCGTACTGCTCTTGCTGCCAGCGGCATGGTTTGGATTCCACATGCTGTCCGATTTAAAGAAACGGTTGTCTGGCTTGAGGAAGTGGGTCACTGATGCTCGACAGAGGAGGTGCCGAGCGGGAAACATTTATGAACCAGTTCCAATAGATGATAAGATTGAAGAAAATAATCATCAGAAGGAAGATGACCAGAGCGAAGATGATGATCAAAATGTTGATTAATATCACCTCTACAATTATAATGCCCGTATTTTTGATTTAACCCTTGATGCACAATGTAGTATTAGCTTTTTTATAAAAATAATTTACAATCTTTGATTTTTTGTCCTACCAATCTGCAAACATCAATCTTCCCAACTTCATAAAACAACAATCTGCATGTTTTTTTACTGCACTTTTAAATAATCTTTTTATAAGAGCATAAATTTGTAATGATTTAATTTCACGTACAAACGAGAGGGAACGGATGGAAGTGGAAGTGAGAGTGGAATGGATTGTGTGGTAGTGTCAGTTTGCTGACTCTGCTACTGGAGGCCTGTCACGTTATTTAAGGACCCCCGAAATATTCGTTCCGGGGGTCCAAATATTTCGCGCATTCAGGTGTAATTTAAGGACCCCATTGAAATACACGTTCCCCTCGTAGTTTCACTTCAACGCGTCTTCTTTGTGCCCATATATGGCGCTTAGTTTGCAGCTCAGAACGACGGACAGCATGGGAGAAGAAGAGTTGATCGCGGGCGTGCCTGTACCTGCATGATGACGATGAATTAAGCGGAAAAGGACCCAGCTATTCTGGACCTAGCCATTGATTACGCCGTTCAGCGAACTTACTCGGATGGGTTCAGTGTCGAAAAAAAAAGAAACGAGCGGCAGTGAGAAAGAGAGCTGCCACGCTAATCGTTGAGAAGGGAAAAGCTTTTTGAAAAGGAAAAGGCGTTTGGTAAAGGTAGTTAAGTTGTACACTGAAATGGTGAAGTCAGTAGATGTGTTTGACAGTATGACCCACATGTGACTGGAGCATTAGAGAGGCATATAGCATGAGCAATAATATGCACTGAGAAGAATGCTATCACCGTCAGGTACGTCATAATTATTGCACGCTCAATCATCATGCATAATTTTATTACTGTAGGTTCAGGGTCTTCGGATTGTGGCTTGTTTGCTATATCTCTTGCAGCAACACTTGCTGTAGGTAAAGATCCGAGTGCTTTCTTGTTCTATCAAAGAAAAATGAGGGAGCATCTTCACTCATTCTCACTAAGTTGTCAAAATTAATAATGAGTGGTCCATGTTTTCGACAACTAGAAGTGAAGGACGAGAGAACAAATCTAGAGTTAAGGCTGTGAAGGAAATAGAGTTATTCTGCGACTGCCGCATGCCTGCGAGCTTTGCTGACATGGTCGAGTCCAGTCGATGTCAACGATGGTATCATAATTATGAAGATAAATATGTGTTGTAGTGGAGGATGTGGATGGTAACTGGTATTGTAGGTATTGTAGTTGCTATTCTTCATGATTATAATGTGATGAAAGGTATTGCAACTATTGTTGGCTCATAAATAAAAAATGGGGGTCCAAAAATTACGGACCTAGGGGGGGGCAAAATATATTCACTGGGGTCCAAATATTTCAGTTATTTTCTGGCCCCCCGGTTCATTTATTTCGAAATATCAGGGCCGGGGGTCCGAAAATTATGGACCGGGGGGAACTTTTTAGGGGGGTCCATATTTGTCGTGACAGGCCCTCAGTAGGATGTCACTGTACCAACTTGCCACTACTTCTGAATTAAGTATGGACCATGCTGCAGCTGAGAATAAATTCATATGTCTGTGATACAGACGGAGAGACATTAAATTTTAAATGTAAAAAACACACTTCCACATACACGCACTTACCAGCAAGTCATCGATCATAGCGAGCTCTATCTTCCTTCTCTTTAGTTAAACTGGATAAAAAAAATCGCACAAATTAATTACTGCTGCGCTGCTGCACTGTAATGACCAACATACTGACTTAAAATTTATTTCAAGATGACCTGACAATTCAAAGTAAAGTTATGAAAACCTTTTAAGTTTTATGCATACATGTGTGTACATTACCGTAATCGTGATGTTATCTGTCTTACTGCAAAAAATTATCAGTACAAAAATAACCGCAAACTCCACTAGTAACTTATTAACAGTCGCATTGTCAGAGCCAGTGCATACTCAACACTCTGCATGTATTTAATATTGCTTCTATAATGATGCCTGTTTCATGATAATAATTATTAGGGAGGCACGGTAGTGACTCCCTATGTAGGGTTGAACGGGAAAACAAGATGGCGGCTACATGCAATGTATTAGCGTTCAAACGCTGATATTTCGCCTGGTTATGAATTTTTATTTCCAAAGACACTTAGATCTGCTATCTGGCGTTGCCCCATCCTACAGTAGCAAGGAGATTGCTCGAAATTGTTATTAAAGTGACGAACCTGGAAAGGGTGAAAATCGAGTTTCGTCATCTTCGTTTTCATCTTTCTTTCTTCTTTCTTCAGCGCGCCTAGCGCCTTTACGCGAGCAGCAATGCGGAGACCAAAACACCCACGAACAGTCGTGAAATTCTCCTGGCAGGTGCCTTTTGAACTTTGTTTTTAGCGAAACGACGATATAAATTCAGCGATTTCTCGATCGTGATCCATTGTCAGCTAAGTGTTGGACGCCATTATTGTGATTGCGCAATACGCACGTAACCAAGCAGTGGTTAGCGCACGTGACCAAGCACTAGCTTGAGTATCGCCACGCCGTATGGATCACGGAGAACACATATTTGTCTGGAGTCTTCGAAGAACGGTAAGCTCGTATAGGATCACCATTCAGATAATTACAACCGCCGTACAGGTCTACCAGCTATTGTGGGCGGGGCTCGTATCCATTGCATGCATGCATGCGTAGGCGAGCTGATATAACAAGTATAATTTATTCAGCTACAAGTTTAAAATTCTTAATAATAAAGAAAAGCCATCAGCAACAGGAAAACTAAACCAATGGCTGGCGCCACCAACAAAGAGCCTTTTTTAGCCAAAGGTCAGATACCACAACACCCATCCTAACTAACAGAGTGAGTCACAACAACTCTTCTGCTCCTACTGACCAGTTTCTTTTGTCAATTTTGTATTTTAATGCGAGAAGCATTCTTCCAAAGATTGATATTTTACGAGCACAAGCTGCCACTAGAAAGCCTCTTGTTATTTGTATTGTTGAATCCTGGTTATCGCATGATATTTCTGATGATGAATTGAATATCAATGGCTATCAAATCCACAGACTCGATCGCAATCGACATGGTGGTGGTGTTTTGGTGTATACTCACATGTCCTTACTTTACAAGTATCTTCCTGCTGGTCACAGTGAGTTAGAACTTATTTCTATCTCACCACATAGCCCAGGTAATCATTGTATTTCAGTTTTGTATCGCCCACCTTCCTCTACAGTTAGTTTTTTGATCATCTTTCATCCTCACTGCATAAACTGTCCCCTCATAGCTTTTCTAGTTTTGTACTCATCAGAGATTTTAACATTAATTTTTGTATTAGTGATCACCCTTATTTTTGTAAACTAAATACCATTCTTCAGTATTTTTCACTCACTCAGGTTGTACAAACTCCTACTCATTTTAACTCTGGCAGTTCTTCTTTAATCGACTTAGCTCTTGTCTCCTCAGTTGATCAGGTTCTCTAGTGCTCCACTGTTCCTCAGCTTGGAGATCATGATAAATGCTCTTTTCATCTTGGTATCAGCCTGATTCTTAAGTGGAAGTCTATTGTTCAGCAAGTAAAGCAACCACCTCGAAAATTTGGCGCTATGACTTAGCTGATTTTAACAGAGCAAACCAACTTATAGACCAAACTGACTGGGATTCCATTCTCATTAATGATGACATTGATTCTGCTGTGCAAAACTGGACGAATAAAGCACCAAAGCGGTGCTGATGCCTCGGTGCATTTGCACTGCAATGCCGAGTAAAATACACAGTAGACTGCAGCTATTATACATTTCTGTACAGCAGTATAATAGTTATGCAATCAGAAGCCAATCAATGCTGACCACTAATTTAGCCGGGCGTGTCTGTAATGTTCAGTTCGAGTGCAGAGCACAGCACACGAGCGAGATAGCGTCCATAGCTTGCTTACACAATTTCTTTAGACATACGCTGCTATCCTGTAGTGAAATTCTAACCTATCAGCTTTTTGGCAGTCAACTGTTTGCTTTTGAAGAACTCCAGATCGCCAGCAACAGCCATGATCAATCGCGAGTGAGCAATTGCGCCATAGCTCACGAACTAAGCTTCGTATAAAATTTTCACAGGTTCTAGAGCGAGATAATACCGTGCACTACTTGCATTGCTACTTTCAGAGCTTAACTTTCAGCGTGCGCTACAAAACTGAACCAGCCGTGAGCAATTCACGCGGTAACTTACGTACTAAGCTTTTAAATCAAACTTCTGAAAATTCAAATCCGTGCAAGTATCGATTTCTACCCGTGTTGCTTGTTTCAGCGATTAGTTTTCAGCGAGCGACGAGAAATCGTTGCGACGGAATGACTGACTGACTGACTGACTGACTGACTGACTGACAGAATGACACCACGACTACTGTATGCCTCGTGGCTCCGCCCACCGAGGCATAATAAATTCATGGAGATCATGCATGCTTGCATTCCCCAGCAAACTTTGCGTAAGCAGAGCAAAGTCCCTTGGCTGAACAGTAACGTCGTTCGCCACATCAAGCAGCGGAACTCTGCCTTTCAAGCAGCCAAGAGATCATCTAAACCCAACGCTTTTGGTAAATATAAGAAACTTCAAAAAAAGTTGTTAAATTGCTGCGATCTTCAAAAAAAGAATTCTATGGTCGTATCAATCTGGCTGACAAGAAACAGTTCTGAAAAACTATCAAATTTCTCAGTAAAAAAACAAAAATCTATTCCAGAATTACATCACTTGGGCAAATCTGCCAAGACTAGTAAGGCCAAAGCTGAAATGCTCAATGCTTTTTTTGGTTCATGTTTTAACACTTCTACGCCACCTCTATCTACAAGTGATGCTACCAACTTGGTTCATGATTGCTCTGAGGATCTATTGTGTTCACCTAGCAAGATTCTTGGCCTCATCAACACTCTTGATGCTCAGAAAGCCAGTGGCCCTGATGGGATTTCTGTTAAAATGTTAAAAGCTACTGCTACGAGTATTGCTCCCTCAATTGCCAAGCTATTTAACATCTCTATTAATCTTGCGCGCTTCCCTCAGTCTTGGAAGATCTCCTCAATTGTCCCTATTCCAAAGTCTAAAACTCAGTTGAGTGCTGCTTCTAACTATAGACCTATTTCTTTGCTGTCAGTTGTGAGCAAATTGCTTGAGCGCCATCTCCACCTTCTCCTTGTTGACTACCTTAAAGAAACCTGCCCTCTTTCTAATAAACAATGGGGATTCCAGCAAGGCAAGTCAACTACAACAGCTTTACTTCATGATGTCATCGACCAATGGTCTAAATTGTTAGAAAGAGGCCACGAAGTGTGTGCAGTTTTCTTTGACCTTCGCAAAGATTTGACACCGTCCCACATAGACTGTTATTAGACAAGCTCCACAGCTTTGGCATTGATTCCCATCTCATATCCTGGATTTATAGTTACCTTACTGAACGGAAACAGCATGTCGTCTGTGACGGAGTTTAATTTTGTCTTCTAACATTTCCGTTCTTTCTGGAGTCCCCCAGGGCTCAGTCTTGGGCCCCTTACTGTTTTTGATTTACATAGATGATGTCACCTCGGAACGCCTGTCTCAGGATAGTATGCTCAATCTCTTTGCTGACGACATGTTACTTTTTAAACCAATAACCTCTGTCTCAGATTTTCGCCATTTACAAGACGACATCATTTCTATTAAAAATTGGACTGAGAGAAACTATTTATCACTTAATGCAAAAAATTGTAAGTGTATGTTGGTCTCTAGAAAAAGAGGTACCAGACAGCCTCTCTCTTTTAATCTTGGTGGTGATGTCTTGGAGCAAGTAGAAACTTTTAAATATTTGGGTGTGTTGATTTCATCGTCCTTGGCTGGTCCCCACATGTCGAAGCTGTCTGCACCAAGGCAAGAAAGCTTCTTGGTCTAGTCTATATTTTATGGTTTGCTGAACACCAGATGTATGATTGAAATATACAAAAATTTAATTCGTCCTCACCTCGAGTATGCAGCATCAGTTTGGGCCCCCCATCTTGCAAGAGATATTGCCAAGCTAGAGGGAGTCCAAAAATTTGCCTTGCGTATGGCGTCTCATAACTGGTCTGCCAGTTATCAGGACTTACTAACTGAGTTTGGCCTCCCATCTCTTGAGAGAAGAAGATACATGACATGGCTAATTTTCCTTTATAAAATAATTAATGACTTATGTTATTTTCCTTCTGGTTTAATTCATAGAGAACCCCACTCTTATAACACACGCACATTTCACTCACTCTCATTACTGCAACCTTTCGCTCATTCTAACTATTATTTGCACTCATTTGTTCCTAAAACAATAACTGACTGGAATTCTCTTCCATCTGTTATTACTTTCTCTTCATCGTTATCGTCCTTTAAATCTAGTTTGCTTAATTATATAACTTAGATTATTTTATTTTGTTTTCTTTTTTTGGATGCACACTAGAATTAGCTTAATTTGCTATTTTGTGTTTCCTTTGCTCATGCAAAAACATATTATAAAAAAAATGGTGGAAACAAAGACAGCTCAGTACGTGCATGATATTGAACTGCACTTCACTGAAAAAGAAAAAAGACGCAAACAAGAAATTAAAAAGATTTCTATCGAAATCAAAAGGATGTAGGGTTGTGAAATCTACACTGGTCCGCAATGTAAACTAACAAGCATGGAATGGTAACACGATTGACTTGCTAACAGACCATAGATCCTTACATCAGTGGCTGTACATAAGATCAGTAATTATTTTGTCACAAGCTGAATGCACGTTAAGTGTCAGTTAACAGCAACTAGCTGAACTAGCTATAGCCAATCACAGCAGCCACTGATGTAGGGATCTATGGTCTGTTAGCAAGTCAATCGTGTTACCATTCCATGCTTGTTACTTTACATTGCGGACCAGTGTAGATTTCACAACCCTACATCCTTTTGATTTCGATAGAAATCTTTTTAATTTCTTTTAGTCTATCTTTGCTATAAAAAAAATACACTGCTTCAGTTTGCTTCTCTGACGTCACGGGCAATCATACATTTCACTGATATGCTGATATTAAATGCAAAGGCAGTGAAGGAGTTACTAAAAGTGCCGCTTTTTCTGATGGAACACTTTTTCAGTTTCGATTTTGGGGTTGCATGTTGCTCACGTGCTGCCGCATGTGCCTCCTCTGACTATAGCTGCCTAGCGTATACTACGAGCTCTCGTGAACCTTTCAATGTGACGAGCAGTTTTACTATGGCAAGCAGTCTGTTAATGTTGGTAGTTGCGATGCTATCTACTACTCTACCTCACTGCTATGGTGGAAAAACGGTGATCGTCTCTACGTCGGGAAAAGACAACGCAACCGCCTGTTTGTCAGGAGTTGGTAAGTGCAGTAATCTTACTATGGCACTCGATGGCGTCACTAACGATACTACTGTTACTATCGAGCGCGGCACGTACACGCTACAATATTCTGCTCACCACAAGTTCGACCAAGTAAAGGACGTGGTTATCTCTGGACAAGCTCCAGCTAGCGAGGTGGTAATGAATTGCTGCGATGGCGCCGGACTGGCTTTTCACCATGCAACAACCGTCCACATCTCTAACGTCTCTTTCTATGGCTGTGGATACGAGCAGCTGAGCAACTCTCGCGTTAGGAAAGGCAATAATTTCGCCAAGTACAATGTGTCGTTGTTCTTTCAGCTGTGTAAAGACGTCACCTTGAACCAAGTCAATGTGTCCTACAGCAAAGGAATCGCAGTTCAATTTTTCGCGACAATCGGAAATAATGAGATCAATTGGTGCAACTTTATGAACAACACTGGAGGGCAAACTGTCGGCGGAGGACTGTATATTGAATTTCCCTATTGTCTCCCGGGTAACGACTACTGTGAAGACACCAGTAATGTTCCGGAAGAGTTTATGACTGGAGGAATATTTCGTATTTCAAACTCAAACTTCTACTACAATGAGGCTAAGGACAATAGCCGAGTATTCATGGTTCCTCGTTTAGCAGACCATGATTCATTTGGCCGTGGAGGAGGTTTGTCTGTATTCTTTAAAGGAAATAGCAGTCTCTCTTCAATCTCTGTCATCCACTGTTGTTTTATTGGTAACCAAGCTGTTTTTGGAGGAGGTGCATTTGTTGACTTTCAGGATAGTTGCCACAATAACAAGGTTCTTTTTGATTTGTGTAGTTTTGATAGTAACCAAGCAACACAGCAAGGAGGTGGTCTGAGGGTCAACTTTGCCTCAAGCATTTCTAGTATAGGACCCCAAGTCAGTGACATGCACCACAATAATATTACAATATATTTCAATAAGTTTATTGAAAACAGAGCTCGTGTCAGTGGAGGTGGTATGTTTTTTGGTGCTACACGTGAAAATTCTTCTTCACCGACTAATAGTTTGGATATTTTGTATGGAAATTGGACTGAGAACATAGCTCCAGTAGGATCTGCTATCTCCATGATAGGCTGGCATGAAGTAACACGTGATGGTGCCATCATTGCACCAGTACTAGGAGAATGTGTATTTCATTTAAATCGTCCACCTAGCATTGATCATAGTATTTGTGATATACAATCAGTTGGAAAAGGTACTGTTTATCTTGATTCAATTCCAATTCAATTTGCTGGTTATGCTAAATTCATTAACAATAAACACACTGCATTGGCTGGTGCCAACACTGGTATATATTTCAAGAATTCTACGAATTATACATTTGTCAACAACTCAGCTCGTCAAGGTGGTGCTATTGCTTTGCTTGGCAATGCTTATTTCATTTTAAATCACGGAACTAAACTGGAGTTCATCAACAACACAGCGTATTACTTAGGAGGAGCAATATATGCCACTTCATTGACTGGTCAGGATTCTATCTCTTCTGATAACTGCTTCATCCGATATTTTGACTTGATGAAAGACCCTAAAAAATGGGATGTTAACTTCAAGTTTATCAACAATACTGCTATGGGCAAGCCCAATGCCATCTACACCTCTTCACCTCAGCCTTGTCTCTGGGGAAGAGCTTTTGGTCCACCACATGATAACAATCATAGTTTGTCATCAGTCTTTTGTTGGAATAGTGCGGGCAAAAAGAAGAAGTGGGATTATGGTAACAAGAAATGTGGTGATGAGATAATGTCGGCTCCATCAAAATTTGGATTAAACAGCGGATCAACGATAGAGATATCATTGAATAATGTATTGCCTGGAAAATGGAAAAGTTTTAACTTAACAACATTAGATGACTTTGGTCGTGATGTCAGTAACTATACCGTATTTGCTGCTCGGTCTCTCTCTCCTTACGTGATTCTTAGTGATCACTCTCACTATCTTGCACACAACTCTATTCTGCTTCTTCAGCCAAACTCTAATGTCACAAATGGAAAAATTGCACTGCAGTCTGTCAACACACCTAACTCAATTTTAGCTATACTTGATGTTACTTTTATGGATTGTCCACCTGGCTTTAGGCTTTCACAAGGTCAGTGCAAGTGTGTAGCAGAGGAGTACAACAATCTTTTACAATGTGATACAAATGACACATCAGCACACTCCGATATTAGGCGTGGGTTTTGGATAGGCCATTCTCCCTTTGATAACAAGACTGAAATTATGTTAGCATGCCGGTTCTGTTTTTATGAGAACAATTTTATTTCCGTGACAAATTTTACTGAAGTACAAAACAAGCTTTGCCTTGAAGCAGATAGAAATGGAACACTCTGTAGCAAGTGCATTGATGGCTATTGCCTTGCTGTCAATTCAGAATCATACGACTGCATTAAATATGATGAAAATTTCTCTCTTCCTTTGCATGTGTTAGCTTTCATTCTTTATAAACTTCTGTTTCCATTTCTATTTCTTTGGTTTGTGTATCGGTTTGGTATCAAGATATCATCAGGAAAATACAATGCTCCAATTTTTTTTGCTCAGATGGTTACGACAGTAATTCCTATGGATCTCGATGGAGCCCTCTGGTTTCCTCCTGCGCTCAAAAAATTATACTATATACTGTATGATATATCGAATTTGGAATTGCGATTGCCTGAGTTTGGTCGGTTCTGTCTTCATCCTCACATGTCAATAACATTGGTAATAGCCTTAAACTACTGTGTTGCTTTACTGCCACTTGTCCTTGTGATTGCCATGGCGATAGTTTACAAGTGTCACGATATGGGAAACAAAGCTTGGTGCTGCAATTTTAAACAAGTCGGTGAAAATGAACCAGACAATGAACAAGAAAGTAGGACTGGGTGCAGAAAAATATTTTATTACATCAATCGAGTATTGTTCTCTAGCAATCGTGATTATCTTGTCTCAGCTATGGCAGCATTCTTTGTCCTGTCTTATACAAAGATAGTGTTCACTACTTGTATGCTCATAACTCCAAATGGTTTCATCAACGGAAATGGTAGTGTTCTTTATATGGATGGAACCAAGAAATATCCTGATGACATTATACCATATCTTGTGCTAGCGCTTATATTTTGTGTTTACCTGTTTATGGTACCTTTTTCATTGTTCATTCTTCGCTACGGGAAGCAAGGATCTGAAGGCGTTCTCCACTATCTTCTTGTAGGGCTTCAGGCTAACTTCAGGAGCCTTCCATCAGCTAATCGTAGACAGCGGTATCTTCTGTGCTACAAAGACAAAGTTAGACGAACACGTTCTGATCGTACCTGTATGTGGCGTGAAGCAACATTCAATACCGAAACGGAACTTTACAGTGTTGATTTCAAATGCTGTTCTGGTAGCAGTTGTTTTTGCTCCTGTAGTGCTCATGACTTTCGTTGGGTTTCAGGTGCCTACTTTGTCTTGCGTATTCTCATGGTGATAAGTTACCTTGCTTTTCCAACATACATGATCGAGTTGGTAACGAAAATGTTCATCTGTTGTGCAGCAGCTGTGTTTTTCATTGTGTTCCAACCATATGGCTACAACCATATAGAACATAATCAAGAACAGATAGCATTACAACGAGAATTGACTGATACTGCCCAAGGAAATGCCCCAGTGCATTTGATGAATTCGCCATCAAAGAAGTATAACCGACTAGATGCAGCTGTATTCTTAGCTCTGGCTATGGTGATCGCTATCTGTATCTACCGCTTATATCTCACCGATATTGATAGTACCAAATCTATTCCTGCTCTGATGCTGCAGTCTGTGTTGCTCTTTCTGCCAGCGGCATGGTTCGCCATCAACATTCTGCTTGACTTAAGGAAACGCTTGTCTGTTTTTAAGAAGTGGACAATTGATGCACTGCAGAAGAGACGCAAATGTGGAATCATTTATGAACCGGTGCCTATTAATGAAGACAAAGAAGGCAATGATCAGAACGAACATCAGAACCACAATGTACATTGATTTTTGGATCAGCTAATACCTATACACTTCTGATTAAAAAAACATTTATAAGGTTACTAATCCACTATACTTTACACTATGCACTTAGCTGTATACACTTTGGTTTGTTTACTTTGAAACTTTCCAATATGCATCTTTTAATTATGTATATCCCAGGTATATCCCATTGATTTTCGTAGATGAATAATTTAAAAATAACATTCTAATGATTTTCATTAGACATAATACACAAGAAATAGTACTGAATAAATGAAGTGGAAAGTTAAGGATTTGTTGTGTGATGCATAGTAGTGTCATTTTTGCTGTTCAGTCCTGCAACCGGAGGTTCTCTTGCTAGGACATCACGGTACCAGTACAGCTAGCTACAATAATAATAGTGAGACTGAGTAAGGTTGTGTGTCTGTAATAAAGGGAAAACAAAACCTATAAAAGCAAGTCACGATTAAAATAATTTAAAGCATAATCTTATAGATTTACCAGCATAATTATATTATTATAATTATCTTCAACTTTTTGTTAGGAAAAAATTGGTCAATTGCATGCAAACACAAAACATAAAAATTCATGTGATAATCGCAATGACATACACAAATCATGTGATAGTCACATGATTATCTGTGTATATAAAATATGTACGGACCATTTTGCAACCCGGACTGTTTTAAAACGGGCCGCCAGCTTTGAAATGGGCTGACCCGCTTAATTTAAAACAACCATAGATAATCATTAGTAAAAAAAGTGGAGGAATAATCGCATAACTCCACTAGTAACTTAACAGCTGCATTGTCAGAGCCAGTACCATGCTCAAATCAGTTCCTCTACATCTACTTAATACTGATTGCTTCTATACTGACACCTGTTTCATGATAATATAACTTTAGGTTTCTCTGACCAATGCTGCTGTTAATGACTGTGTCAGCAGACGGATCTGTATCATACATTTTCCCTTCATGTTAGTGATTTGCTCATATTAAATGCAAGGGCAGTGAAGGAAACACTAGAAGTGCCGCTTTCTTTGATGGAACACTTTCAGTTTCGATTTGGTCAACAGTTGTTGGTTGGTTGCTCACGTGCTGCCGCATGTGCCTGCAAAACCACTGACTATAGCTGCCCAGCGTACTACGAGCTCTCGTGAACCTTTCATGTGACGCCGTTTACTATGGCAAGCAGTCTGTTAATGTTGGTAGTTGCGATGCTATCTGCTACTCTACCGCACTGCTATGGTGGAAAAACGGTGATCGTCTCCACGTCGGGAAAGGACACCGCAACTGCCTGTTTGTCAGGAGTTGGTAAGTGCAGTAATCTTACTATGGCACTCGATGGCGTCACTAACGATACTACTGTTACTATCGAGCGCGGTACGTACACGCTACGATATTCTGCTCACCACAAGTTCAACCAAGTAAAGAACGTGGTTATCTCTGGACAAGCTCCAGCTAGCGAGGTGATGGTGAATTGCAGCGATGGCGCCGGACTGGCTTTTCACCACGCAACAACCGTCCACATCTCTAAAGTCTCTTTCTATCACTGTGGATACGAGCAGCTGAGCAACTCTCGCGTTAGGAAAGACAATAATTTCGCCAAATACAATGTGTCGTTGTTCTTTCAGCTGTGTAAAGACGTCACCTTGAACCAAGTCAATGTGTCCTACAGCAAAGGAATCGCGGTTCAATTTTTTGCGACAATCGGAAATAACATGATCAATTGGTGTAACTTCATGAACAATACAATGGAGCAAACTGTTGGCGGAGGTCTGTATATTGAATTTCCCTATTGTCTCCCGGGTAACGACTACTGTGAAGACACCAGTAATGTTCCGGAAGAGTTTAGGACAGGAGGAACATTCGTTATTTCGAACTCAAACTTCTACTACAATGAGGCTAAGGACAAAAGCCGAGTATTCATGGTTCCTCATTTAGCAGACCATATTTCATTTGGCCGTGGAGGAGGTTTGTCTGTATTCTTTAAAGGAAATAGCAGTCTCTCTTCAATCTTTGTCATTCACTGTCATTTTATTGGTAACCAAGCTGTTTTTGGAGGAGGTGCCTTTGTGGACTTTCAGGATAGCTGCCACAATAACAAGGTTTTTATTAATTGGTGTAGTTTTGATAGTAACCAAGCAACACAGCAAGGGGGTGGTCTGAGGATCAACTTTGCCTCAAGCATTTCTAGTAAAGGACCCCAAGTCAGTGACATGCACCACAATAATATTACAATTGTTATAAACGCTTTTATCAATAACGAGGCTCATACTAGTGGAGGTGGTATGTTTTTTGGTGCTACACGTGAAAATACTTCTTTTCCAACTAATAAATTGACCATTGCGTTTGGTAATTGGATTGGCAACATAGCTCCAGTAGGATCTGCCATTTCTATGATAGGCTGGCATGAGGTAACGCAGGGTGGTGCCATCATTGCACCAGTGCTAGGAGAATGTTTGTTTGACTCCAATCGTCCACCTAACATTGATCATAGCATTCGTGATGAACAATCAGTTGGAAAAGGTACCGTTTATCTTGATTCAATTCCAATTCAATTTGCTGGTTATGCTAACTTCACAAACAATAAACACACTGCATTGGCTGGTGCCAACACTGGTATATATTTCAAGAATTCTACGAAATATAAATTTATCAACAACTCAGCTCGTCAAGGTGGTGCTATTGCTTTGCTTGGCAATGCTTATTTCATTCTAAATCACGGAACTAAACTGGAGTTCATCAACAACACAGCGTATTACTTAGGAGGAGCAATATATGCCACTTCATTGACTGGTCAGGATTCTATCTCTTCTGGTAACTGCTTCATCCGATATTATGACTTGATGAAAGACCCTTATAAATGGGACGTTAACTTCAGGTTTATCAACAATACAGCTATGGGCAAGCGCAATGCCATCTACACCTCGTCACCTCAGCCTTGTCTCTGGGGAAGAGCTTTTGGTCCGCCTCGTGATGACCTGAGCAACATGTCAGCTGTTTTCTGTTGGAATAACGCTAGTTCAATCAAGAAGAAATGGGACTATGGGGGCAGTGAATGTGGTGATGAGATAATGTCAGCTCCATCAAAGTTTGATCACAACCGTACATCAGTAGAGATAAAATTGAATGATGTAATACCTGGAAAATGGAAGAGTTTTGACTTGAAAACGTTCGATGATTTTGGTCACGATGTCAGTAACTACACAGTATTTGCTGCTCAATCTCTCTCTCATAATGTGATTCTTAGTGATCACTCTCACTATCTTGCACACAACTCTATTCTACTGAATCAGAAAAACCGTGACGCCAAGACTGGAAGAGTTGCACTGCAGACTGTCAACACACCGAACCCAATTATGGCAACACTTAATGTTACTTTCATGGAATGTCCACCAGGATTCAAGCTTATACAAGATCAGTGCACTTGCGTAGCAAAGAATTATAACAATAAGTTAGTATGTGATACGAATGCTATCCCAGTGCACTCTGACATTGTCCGGGGTTATTGGATTGGTCGTCTTCCCAATGATAACATGACTGTTGTCATGGCATTTTGTCGGTTCTGTTCTTATAAAAACAATACTGTCTCAGTGGAAAGTTTTGATGATGTGCAACGCAAGCTTTGCCATACAGTGAATAGAGCTGGACCACTCTGCAGCAAGTGCAAGAACAGCAGTTATTGTCTTGCTGTCAATTCGGAATCATACGATTGCATCAACTATAACGAAAATATCTCCTTCCCGTTTCGAATTTTATATTTCATTCTTTACAAATTTCTATTTCCATTGATATTTCTTTGGTTTGTGTATCGATTTGGTATCAAAATAGCATCAGGAAAATACAATGCTCCGGTGTTTTTTGCTCAGATGGTTACGACAGTAGTTCCTATGGATCTCGATGGAGCCCTCTGGTATCCTTCAGCACTCAAGAAATTTTACTATATGCTCTACGACATGTTTAATTTGGAATTGCGACTACCCGACTATAGCCGATTCTGTCTTCATCCTCACATGTCAATAACATTTGTCATAGCATTGAACTACTGTGTTGCTTTACTGCCACTTGTGCTTGTAATCGCCATGGCGATAGTGTACAGGTGTTACGATAAGGGATACAAGGCATGGTGTTGTTATTTCGACGATGACCAGAATCAAGACAGCGACAGTAGGACTGGGTGCAAAAAAGTATTTTATTACATCAACCGAGTATTGTTCTCTAGCAATCGTGATTTCATAGTCTCTGGTGTGGCAGCATTCTTTGTCCTTTCTTATATGAAGATAGCGGTCACTACCTGCATGCTCATCTCTCCCACTAAGCTTATCAACGGAGACGGTTATGTTCTTTATATGGATGGCACCAAGAGATATCCTGATGACATTATACCGTATCTTGCTCTAGCACTTATATTTTGTGTGTACCTTTTCATGGTACCTTTTTCATTGCTCATACTTCGCTATGGAAAACAAGGATATGAAGGCTTTCTCCACTATCTTCTTAAAGGACTCCAGGCTAACTTCAGGAGCCTTCCATCAGGTGACCAAAACACTGAAAGTAGACGATATTTAACGTGCTGGAAAAACAAAAAAATATGTGATCATAAGCACCGGTGTGAAGCAAAGTTCAATACTGATACGGAGCTATGCAGTGCTGAGTTTGAATGCTGTCCAGGTACATGTAGCATTTGCTTTTGTTCCTGTAGTGTTTATGACTTTCGTTGGGTGTCAGGTGCCTACTTTGTCCTGCGTATTCTCATGGTGTTAAGTTATCTTGTTTTACCAACTAACATGATCCAGCTGTTGTGTCAGATGGTGATTTGCTGTGCGGCAGCTGCGTTTTTCATCGTATTTCAACCATATGGCTACAACCATACTGAAAAGGAGAAACAACAGCAAGAACCCTTACAAGAACTGGATGATACAGCCCAAGGAAGCGCCTCAGTGAATTTGGCAAGATCTCCATCAAAGAAGTATAACCGACTAGATGCAGCTGTGTTCTTAGCTCTGGCTATGGTGATCGCTATCTGTATCTATCGCTCATATCTCACCGATATCGATAGCACTGCCTCAATTCCTGCTTTGACACTGCAGTCCGTGCTGCTCTTCCTGCCAGCCGTATGGTTTGGATTCCACATGCTGTTCGATTTAAAGAAACGGTTGTCTGATCTCGGAAAGTGGTGCACTGATGTCAAGCAGAAGAGGCGCCGAGGGGGAATATTGTATGACCCAGTTCCAGTAGATGATAAAATTGAAGAAAACGATGATCAAAATGTTGATTAAAATTTTTTTCACCTCAATAGTGAACATAATTATAGGGTACACTTTTGATTTTACTCTTGAATCAACTTAGTTTATCTAAATCTTGTATCCAAACTTACAATCATATTGATTTTTTGTCCTACCAATCTTAAATTTAGACTTTATTCCTAACTTTGATTTTGTTCGTAAAAACTTCACCATACCAATCTACATGTTAATGCACTTTTGAATAATCTTTTTATAAGAACATAAATTTCTAATGACTTGATACAAAATAATTTCACGTACAAACGAGAGGGAGAGAGACGGATGAAAGAGAGAGAGAGGAGTGAGAGAAATGGATTGTGTGGCAGTGTCAGTTTGCTGCCCCTGCAACAGGAGGCTCCCTTTCTAGGACATCAACGTACCAACTAGCCACTTCTTCTGGATTATGGACTATACTACGAATAAAGACGTGCTCCTGTGATACAGGGGAAAAGTAAGATAAATGTAAAAGTGAATTTTCACACTCACCAGCATTTCAACATAGCGAATTCTGTTATCTGTCTCTTTTGTTAAACTGGATAAAAATTTAATGTTAAGTCACAAAATTAGTCATCTGACAGTCACATCATAAATCATGTGATTGTCACATGATATTTACTTACCATCTATGTACGAAGTCTTTGAAGTTCTCACTGAAGCCTCTGTCATCTGGCATTCTTGGTGCATCCCCTTCTATCACTAGCTTAATCTGCTCAAACACATTCTTGTATTGTCTGTAGGGGAATTCCCCAACCGCTAATTCATACTGTGTGACAGACATGACAGTGAATCCAATAACGATAAAATAAAGACTTACTAAAGTGATTCCGTAGCTCCAGACATCAGAGCGATGGTCGTACTTCTTAGAACCGCTGATAATCCGCTCAGGCTGAGAGAAAAAGTAGAATGGTGACATGAGTGCTAACATTTTGTCAACTTAAAAAAATTGTGTTTGTTTAGAAGACATGACAAATTTTTTTAACATTGATCAACTGAAAGTTTTAAATTACATAGAAGTTAATGATTTATCACCAAGATGTAGGAAAAACCAAAAAGGAAAAGAGCAAAGTAATACATGCACAGGTCACAAGGAAAAGAAACAACAACAAACGAACAAAAACAACCAAAACAGGAAAACCTATCTAGCTAACATTAGATGAGGAGCACACCCAAGGGAAACTGACAATCTTTATAAGCAATTACAACACTGGATTACAAGTAAAATTTTGAAAAAGTAATTTCATAAACTTTTTGTTTACATTGACCGTAAAAATAACATTATATGTCTTACTGCAAGATACGGCCGGCAGCCAATGTCAGTTTTGGCAAATGAGTTGACCAATTCTCCCGAGATACCAAAGTCGCAAAGCTTGATTTCTCCTTTACGATTGATGAGGATATTGGACGGCTTGACATCTAAGACACACGACGTAAAAGGAGAGAGTGAGTGAGCTTGGAAGTCCCGCGCTTACACACATGTCATGTGACTAACACCTACACATGGACTCAGAGACGTACCATTTGTGGATGAAATCTCTGAATTTGTCACTAAACTCTTGACCGTCAGGAATTCTCGGAGCGTCTGCATTGACAACTATTGCTACTTGCTCATAGTAGTTAGCAAACAGCTTGTATGGGTACTTTCCAACTCCTAGCTCATACTGCATGAATACAGTCATAATAGATGTATAACTTTTTGAATAATTATAGGACTCACCAAAGTAATACCAAAGCTCCAAACATCCGACCTGTGATCATAAGGTTTGGCACCATCATTGATACGCTCAGGCTAGAGACACAGAAATCAAGAAATGATTAAAGTGGTCATAAAACAAACTGTGATAAAAAGTTTGGGGCAGAAGTTTTATATAAGTTTATACTTCAGTTCAAGTCGAGTTTATCATAATCACTTCACTGAATATTCACAATTCACATAATTGTTCATGTGAACTTCCAGAATGGAATGGACCACCATTAGTGAGTGGTTAATAGTGCATGCATTTTGTTGTGGTATTTGCTTCAGCTCACCGCAAGATAGGGAGGGCAACCGATATTTGTTTTTGCTAAGGAATTGACCAGTTTCCCAGAAATACCAAAATCACACAGCTTGATTTCCCCTCTCCTGTTGATGAGGATATTAGAGGGCTTCACATCTGAGAAGAACAACAATGACATTAGCATACTAAAGGAAATAGATGGAAGCACCTCGATGCATGACTTCTAGCTTGGTCTTCAAGTAATGTAGAGCTTCTAACATCTGAGAGAGAGAGGGAGAGAGAGAGAGAGAGAGAGAGAGAGAGATTGAGAGAGAGGGAGGGAGGGAGGGAGGAGGGAGGGAGGGAGGGAGGGAGGGAGGGAGGGAGGGAGGGAGGGAGGGAGAGAGAGAGGGAGGGAGAGAGGGAGAGAGAGAGGGAGGGAGAGAGGGAGAGAGAGAGAGATCAGAGAGGGAGGGAGGGAGAGAGAGACAGAGAGAGAGAGGGTAGGTAGAATATATACTCATAAATTCTTGAGTATGTTGCTTACAGCATAAGCCATTGAGGCTACAATGGGTTCCGGTATTCTCTCATTGAGTCTACTGTAAACTAAGCGACACACATAGTCTAAAGATTTATCCATCAACTCCATACATATCCACACATCACCCTGAGAGATGGAGAGGAAAGGGGAAAGGGAGATGGAGGAAGGGAGGGAGGGAGGGAGGGAGGGAGGAAGGGAGGGAAGGGAGAGGAAGGAGGAGGGAGGGAGGGAGGGAGGAAGGGAGAGGGAGGGAGGGAGGAAGGGAGAGGGAGGAGGGAGAAGGAGAGAGATACGAATGGAGTAAGAAGGGAAAGGAATGATTTTATAGTAATGAAGTTTGAAATGGGTAGTTTTCTTCCTTACTTCTCTGAACATGGCTCCATAGAACATGACAGTATGGGGACAGTCAAGACTTTTCATTGCTATGTGATAGTCCATTAGGACTCGGTCATTTTCCTTTGGGTCCAGTGTAATTCTGATTCTCTACAATAAAAAATGATTTGAGTAATGTTCATAGAATGTTGAGAATTTGGGCAGTGAGTGAGTGAACAGCTAGAGCAAGCTAGCTACCTTGACTGCCATTATGAATCCTGTGTCTTTGTGTCTCATTTTGTTAACCGTCCCATAAGCTCCATTACCCAGTTCTTCCTCATCATCGAGATCATCAATTGTTATTTTGTACTCCTACCATGGACATTACAAATCAGAATGACACATGTATAAGTGCAAAATCCACAGCAGCATATCTGCATGTACCTTTTGATTGATTGTCACAAGAGCAAAATCCTCAAGTGGTCTACAATAAACACAAAATGAAAACAATAATTATGAACAGTAATTTTACTCATAATTGCTAAAAACCAAACTCCAGCAGTATTGCGTATGAATGAAAACCTTTTTTAAAGCCGAGACTTATATTTTTTTACCAAGGCTTCAGAAAAGGGTTAACTTAAGGTCGATGTATATAATAATTATTAATAGAGTGAGATTGAACAAATGAGCAAGCAAACAAACGGATTAGTGAGTGGGTGTGGGTGGGTGTGTGAGTTGTGCTGACATTTCAGGCTCTTTTGGAGGGGCTCTTTCAGGTATCTTGATCGGTGCAACACCACCTGCAGAATCCGCCTTGAATTTTCCTCCTGCAATACCAGGAAGAATAGCTGAAACCCACAGTACCACACGCAAATAACAGATCATGAATAGGGAGGTGATAGGAGCCTTATTACCCATCTCAAATCATACAGATGCTATCCTTATTATGAGTAACTAGTGAATTTTTACATAAACATTTAAAGTTGTTTACATCAAGCATAGCCTATGGTTCAAGTCAGGCGATTTGTGTCTATAGTCAGACAGAGCTGAAGGCCCTATAGAACTCAGGCAGAGAAGCTGTGATTCTCTGAGAACAGAGAAGAAGGAAGGAAGCCCCCGTGTCCACCATTACTGATTTTTAACCCGGTCAGCTGTGTGTACACGTATCAGACATACAAACAAGGTGAACGGAACATGTCAACATCGTGCTTACGCCTTGGCATGTGGGCTGGTGATGAGAGCAGACACTGGCGCTTGGAAAAAAGGTCTTGAACGAGTGTTGAAGTCCTGACGACAGAAATCTGTCCGTGCACAAGCAGGGAATTCCCCGCGCATAATAGCGCGTTATTTGCGCAATGAGCGCAGTTAATGAGCTAATACAACTAATCACACTACAAACCATGTCCTTTTTTTAGTTTGCTGTCACAGTGCTGTATCAGACACTTTTGCAACTTCTTCAGCAACCCCTTTTTCAACGTTAGTCTTCTCCAACTTCTTCAGCCTTCTCTCCAGTGGTCTTTTCTGAAACTCTCGTCTTGTACTCTTCAGGAAACAAGTCATCGTTGACGTAGTCATCACCTGATGCTCCGCTCTTTTTAGCAAAATTTGCTTGATTGAACGTCACTCGATCTTTTAGAAATACTTCACCGTTTTTCTATTATTGATGACTGCTGTATTCTTTCTCTCACTTAAAATGATGCTGAGTCAGGTTAAACGCAGTACAAAAATTGGAGAAATAGCCGCATTGTCAGGGGCGTATGGAAAAGAAGGAAACGGAAAACTGAAACGAACGGCGGAAACGGACGACGGAAATGGGCGTGGTCTCGCACTCGACGGTTAGCAAGGGCCGAAGGCCCGGGTTAGGACGACCCTCCCGACGATCCTTAGGCTTACCAAGGGCCGAAGGCCCTGGTTAGGATACCCTCCCGACTTTACACAGTTAGCGGCGAAGGTTTTAGGGTCTTGGGTTTAGTTTTTGGGGTCTTGAGTGCGAGACCACGCCCATTTTCCGTCTTCCGTTTCCGCCGTCCGTTTCAGTTTTCCGTTTCCTTCTTTTCCATACACCCCATTGTCAGAGCCGGTAGTATACTCAAATCAGTAGACACACTGTGTGTATATTATAGTTAATATTGCTTTTATAATGATGTCATATAATTGGGGCGAGCCTGAACGAGCCCCACATAAGAATACATGAAAATACATGAGAATACATGAGAGTGAGAGTAGATCTGTAGAGAGTGCAGAACACAAAGAGAGTAGGCTGGAAAACATGGGAAAACATGAGAATACACGAGAGTGCAGAACACAAAGATAGTAGACTGGAAAACATGAGAATACACAAGAGTGCAGAACACAAAGATAGTAGACTGGAAAACATGAGAATACACAAGAGTGCAGAACACAAAGATAGTAGACTGGAAAACATGAGAAAACATGAGAATACACAGAGTGCAGAACACATTCAAATGAGTATACATGAGAGTGAGAGTAGATCTGTAGAGAGTCCAAAACACAGAGACACTCATAGTAGTACACTAGAAAACATGAGAGACCATGCTTGTACATCATTGTACACACCGTCAGCGCTGAAAAGCATACACATGTTTCATGCAAAGATGACTGCTTGTGCCTTTAGTAAGTAATGGAAGTTTCCCCAGTATGAATGGATGAATGACTGGAAGTGTAATGGAAGTTTCCCCAGTATGAATGGATCACAACACACAGAATGCACATGCTGTAGCAGAGACAAGAAACAGCCAAACCTCTACTCTTCTGACAATGGGATAGATCCAGGGCTGGTACCTTTGGAGCTGCAAGGTCTTACAAAGGTGGAGGAGATGCTGATCTCTTCTGAGATGCCCATCATGTCATTCTATACCACCTACCACATGGTCAGTTTGGATATAGTGGGCACATTATCAACTTGCCTCAGGATGTAGCCACATTTACTAACACATGCCACATAGTCAATCACAACTAGACGTACTTCTTGTCCGTATAGGCAAGGTGCTACTGGATCACATAAAGATGTTAGAGTACGCGTAGGTCTAAAGTACTAACAGCATTACAAAGTTCAGTCTGGTAATATTAGTTATAGTTTGTTATTGTTAACAATAATGATTTGACTCTTACAAAAATAGGTTTCAGATACATGTATAGCTACTGTTAACAAGGAAAATGAGATATAGAATAGAGATACTGATTGACAACTAGCAAGAGCTAGAAGCCGAATGAATGAAAATAGTATAATAAATTATTTATTTTTTTTATGACAATTTTGCATACAATGCACGGTCGTATCAATAGCAAAGCTAAGACAAGGATACAAACCATTAAGGTAATAAATTATTCAGTAAATTAATTGGTCCAGTGATTGAGGACGCCCTTCTTAAACATAGATAGAGATTGAAGAGACCGCAGCTCAAAAGGAAGGTCATTCCACCTTTTAACAGCGTCAGGGAAAAAAGACGACTTGTAAGCTTTAGTACAATTTGGTATCAAGCAAGCGATACGAGCAGGTATATAGCCTCTCAGTCTAGGGTCCATGGGGGAAGGATGCACAGGTGGGCCCAAATAATGAAAGTTATCATTGTGAATTTGAAAAAAGAAGGATAGCTTGAGAAGCGCCCGTCTTTGCCTCAGAGATGGCAAGTTAAACTGCAACAAGAGATCTTCATAATTTGCAGACCAATTTTTAGCACACATAATTAGCAGCAATGATATTAGAAAAACTGTACCACAAGGACAGACAAAGTGAATGTGCACGATTTGAAGGGTCAAAGGTGCATGATATGAACTTGTCCAAACAAGTCCTCTTGATCAGGGTAAGGTTACTAGAAATAGATGACTCGAGAAGGATCAAGAGGAGGAAGAGAGTTCCAAAGTCGAGGAAGTCTAGTCGAGGAAGTCTAGTCGAGGAAGTGTGGCGCTGCATGCTGTACTGTCGTAACACTATATCGCTCATAGTTTGCATTGTGCGCAGCTCTGGCCAGTCTTGTAGCATACGCGTTTGAAATATCAGCAATAGTTTCTGAGATACAAACCTAGCCAAAATACATGCGTGGACGTGAACACTGAATCTGTGACTGTCGATTTTCATTGGACACCCTAGCCTTGAGCTGTTATACTGTACTATGGCAAGCAGTCTGTTAATGTTGGTAGTTGCGATGCTATCTGCTACTCTACCGCACTGCTATGGCGGAAAAATTGTGGTCGTCTCCACGTCGGGAAAAGACAACTCAACCGCCTGTTTGTCAGGAGTTGGTAAGTGCAGTAATCTTAGTATGGCACTCGAGGGCGTCACTAACGATACTACTGTTACTATCGAGCGCGGTACATACACGCTAAGGTATTCTACTCACCACAAGTTCGACCAAGTAAAGAACGTGGCTATCTCTGGAAAAGCTCCATCTGGTGAGGTGATGGTGAATTGCAGCGATGGCGCCGGACTGACTTTTCTGCAGGCAACATCCGTCCAAATCTCTAACGTCTCTTTCTATCACTGCGGTTACGAACACACGAGCAACTCTCGCGTTAGCAAAGACAGTAATTTCGCTAATTACAAAGTGGCATTGTTCTTTCAACTGTGTAAAGACGTCACCTTGAACCAAGTCAATGTGTCCTACAGCAAAGGAATCGCGGTTCAATTTTTCGCGACAATCGGAAAAAACGAGATCAGTTCGTGTAACTTTATGAACAACACTGGAGGGCAAACTGTTGGCGGAGGCCTGTATATTGAATTTCCCTATTGTCTCCCGGGTAACGACTACTGTGAAGACACCAGTAATGTTCCGGAAGAGTTTAGGACTGGAGGAACATTTCGTATTTTGAACTCTAACTTCTATTATAATGAGGCTAAGGACAAAAGCCGAGTATTCATGGTTCCTCGTTTAGCAGACCACGTTTCATTTGGCCGTGGAGGAGGTTTGTCTGTATTCTTTAAAGGAAATAGCAGTCTCTCTTCAATCTTTGTTATTCACTGTCATTTTATTGGTAACCAAGCTGTTTTTGGAGGAGGTGCATTTGTGGAACTTCAGGATAGTTGCTACAATAACAAGGTTCTTTTTGAATTGTGTAGTTTTGATAGTAACCAAGCAACACAGCAAGGAGGTGGTCTGAGGGTCAACTTTTCCCCAAGCATTTCTAGTAAAGGACCCCAAGTCAGTGACATGCACCACAATAA
Source organism: Haliclona indistincta (assembly GCA_964017065.1). NCBI lineage: Eukaryota > Metazoa > Porifera > Demospongiae > Haplosclerida > Chalinidae > Haliclona > Haliclona indistincta. Next base: position 4,279,530 of record OZ024787.1, on the reverse strand, counting down.
TATTTCAATTTTTATAAACGCTTTTGTCAATAACGAGGCTCATACTAGTGGAGGTGGTATGTTTTTTGGTGCTACACGTGAAAATAGTTCTTCTCCGACTAATAATTTGACCATTGAGTATGGTAAATGGAACGGCAACATAGCTCCAATAGGATCTGCTATCTCTATGATAGGCTGGCATGAAGTAACACACGATGGTGCCATCATTGCACCAGTACTAGAACAATGTTCGTTTGACTCCAATCGTCCACCTAGCATTGATCATAGTATTCGTGATGAACAGTCAGTTGGAAAAGGCACTGTTTATCTCGATTCAATTCCAATTCAATTTTCTGGTTCGGCTGTCTTTACTAACAATAGACACACTGCAATAGCTGGTGCCAACACAGGTATACATTTCAAGAATTCTGCAAATTATAAATTTGTCAACAACTCTGCTCGTCAAGGTGGTGCCATTGCATTGCTCGGCAATGCTTTCTTTGTTCTAGATCAAGTCACTACGATGGAGTTCATCAACAACACAGCGTATTACTTAGGAGGAGCAATATATGCCACTTCATTGACTGGTCAGGATTCTATCTCTTCTGGTAATTGCTTCATCCGATATTATGACTTGATGAAAGACCCTTATAACTGGGATGTTAACTTCAAGTTTATTGACAATACTGCTATGGGCAAGCCAAATGCCATCTACACCTCTTCGCCTCAGCCTTGTCTTTGGGGAAGAGCTTTTGGTCCACCGCGTGATGACCTGAGCAATATGTCAGCTGTTTTCTGTTGGAATAACGCTAGTTCAAACAAGAAGATATGGGACTATGGAGGCAATGAATGTGGTGATGAGATAATGTCAGCTCCATCAAAGTTTGGTCTCAATAATAAGCCAACAGTGGAGATATCGTTGAACAATGTAATACCTGGAAGATGGAACAATTTTAACTTGACAATACTTGATGATTTTGAGCACGAAGTCAGTAACTATACCGTATTTGCTGCTCGGTCTCTCTCTCCTTACGTGATTCTTAGTGATCACTCTCACTATCTTGCACACAACTCTATTCTACTGCATCAGCTAAACAGTGATTTCAAGACTGGAAGAGTTGCACTGCAGACTGTCAACACACCTAACCCAATTATGGCAACACTTAATGTTACTTTCATGGATTGTCCACCAGGCTTCAAGCTTATACAAGGTCAGTGCACGTGCGTAGCAAATGATTACGACAATATGTTAAAATGTCATTCGAATGTTACGTCAGCGCACTCTGACATTGTCCGGGGCTATTGGATAGGTCATTCTCCTTTTGATAACATGACTGTCATCATGGCATTATGTCGGTTCTGTTTTCATGAGAACAATACGGTCTCAGTGGAAAGTTTTCATGATGTGCAACACAAGCTTTGCCATACAGTAAATAGAAATGGAACACTCTGTAGCAAGTGCATTGATGGCTATTGTTTTGCTGTCAATTCAGAATCATACGATTGCATCAATTATGATGAAAATATCTCTTTGGCGTTTCGATTTTTGTCTTTCATTCTTTACAAATTTCTATTTCCGTTGATATTTCTTTGGTTTGTGTATCGATTTGGTATCAAAATTGCATCAGGAAAATACAATGCTCCGGTGTTTTTTGCTCAGATGGTTACGACAGTAGTTCCTATGGATCTCGATGGAGCCCTCTGGTATCCTTCAGCACTCAAGAAATATTACTATATGATCTACGACATGTTGAATTTGGAATTGCGACTACCCGACTATAATAGCCGATTCTGTATTCATCCTCACATGTCAATAACATTTGTCATAGCATTGAACTACTGTGTTGCTTTACTGCCACTTGTGCTTGTAATCGCCATGGCGATAGTGTACAGGTGTTACGATATGGGAAACAAGGTGTGGTGTTGTTATTTCGACGATGACCAGAATCAGGACAGCCACAGTAGGACTGGGTGCAAAAAAGTATTTTATTACATCAACCGAGTATTGTTCTCTAGCAATCGTGATTTTCTCATTTCTGGTGTGGCAGCATTCTTTGTCCTGTCTTACATGAAGATAGCTGTCACTAGCTGCATGCTCATCTCTCCCAATAAACTTATAAACGGAGACGGTTATGTTCTTTATATGGATGGCACCAAGAGATATCCTGATGACATTATACATTATCTTGCTCTAGCACTTATTTTTGGTGTGTACCTGTTCATGGTACCTTTTTCATTGCTCATACTTCGCTATGGGGGACAAGGATATGAAGGCTTTCTCCACTATCTTCTTAAAGGACTCCAGGCTAACTTCAGGAGCCTTCCTTCAGGTGACCAAAACACTGAAAGTAGACGATATTTAACGCGCTGGAAAGACAAAAAAATATGTGATCGTAAGAACCGGTGTGAAGCAAAATTCAATACTGATACGGAGCTATGCAGTGCTGGGTTTGAATGCTGTCCAGGTACATGTAGCATTTGCTTTTGTTCCTGCAGTGTTTATGACTTTCGTTGGGTCTCAGGTGCCTACTTTGTCCTGCGTATTCTCATGGTGTTATGTTATCTTCTTTTACCACATGACATCCAGCTGTTATCTCAGATGCTGATTTGCTGCGCAGCAGCTGCGTTTTTCATCGTATTTCAACCATATGGCTACAACCATACTGAAAAGGATGAACAACAGCAGGCATCCTTACAACAAGAATTGGATGATACTGCCCAAGGAAGCACCTCAGTGGATTTGTTGAGTTCACCATCAAAGAAGTATAACCGACTAGATGCAGCTGTATTCTTAGCTCTGGCTATGGTGATCGCTATCAATATCTACCGCTCATATCTCACCGATATCGATAGCACTGCCTCAATTCCTGCTTTGACACTGCAGTCCATACTGCTCTTCCTGCCAGCGGCATGGTTTGGGTTCCACATGCTGTCTGATTTGAAGAAACGGTTGTCTGGCTTGAGGAAGTGGGTCACTGATGCTCGACAGAGGAGGCGCCGAGCCGGAAACATTTATGAACCAGTTCCAATAGATGATGAAATTGAAGAAAACGATCATCAGAAGGAAGATGACCAGAGCGAAGATGATGATCAAAATGTTGATTAATATCACCTCTATAATTATACACAGCCTGCACTTTTGATTTAATCCTTGATGTACAATTAAAACTTACAGTCTTTGATTTTTGTCCTACCAATCTGCAAACATCAATCTTCCCAAATTCATAAAAAACCAATCTGCATGTTTTTACTGCACTTTTAAACTGCTTTTAAATAATCTTTTTATAAGAGCATGAATTTCTTATGATTTGAAACAAAATAATTTCACGTACAAACGAGAGGGAATGGATTGAATTGGAAGTGACAGAAAGCGGAATGGATTGTGTGGTAGTGTCAGTTTGCTGACTCTGCTACTGGAGGCTCTCTTGCTAGGATGTCACTGTACCAACTTAGCCACTACTTCTGAATTAAGTATGGACCATGCTGCAGCTGTGAATAAATTCATGATATGTCTTTGATACAGAGGGAGAAACACAAACTTTAAATGTAAAAAACACACTTCCATATACACGCACTTACCAGCAGGTCGTCGATCATAGCGAGCTCTATCTTCCTTCAGCTAAACTGGATAAAAAGAATCGCACAAATTAATCACTGGTGCGCGCTGCACTGTAATGATCAAAATACTGACAATTAATTATGAAAAACTTTTATTTATACATGTGTGTATACATTACTGTAATCGAAATGTTATCTGTCTTACTGCAAAAAAGTTATTACAAAAATAATCGCAAACTCCACTTACTAACAGCCACATTGTCAGAGCCAGTAGCATACTCAAATCAATTGACACTTTACATGATTATATTTAATATTGCTTCCATGATGACGCCTGTTTCAGGTTTCTCTGACTAATGCAGCTAATGACTGTGTCAGCAGACGGATCTGTATCATACATTTTCCCTCCATGTTAGTGATATGCTGATCTTAAATGTAAAGGCAGTAAGCTAGGACTTACTAGAACTTGAGTGCCGCTTTTCTCTGATGGAACACTTTCAGTTTTGATTTGGTCACAGTTGTTGCATGGTTGCTCACGTGCTGTCGCATGTGCCTGGAAAACCACTGACTATAGCTGCCTACTACGAGCTCTTGTGAACCTTTCAATGTGTGATCAGAGACATTAACTTCAAGATTATCAATTGGCAGTAATCATTATTCATGACTTATATCACGAGTAATACAGGTAAACCTTAACCCCACACAATGACATACTCGTACACGATGACGTAAATAGACCACACCTTTTCTACTTTCCATCACTGTATAACAATAAAAACACATTAACAACCTTGTTACAACAGAATCGACACATTTAAGCATCAATAACTACAGTAGGACAGTCATTGCAAATGATGTTGTGTTGATAAAGCCAGTTAATAATTCTAATGTTCTTAGGTGCTGGTATTTGACCATGCCAATAACCACCAACTACTTCCAGTTGAGACACAGGCATCCAGTTGGTCTCCTTAGTCTTGTCTGAAGGATTAGTCGGCGTCCAAAACCAGCCATGGCTAGTTGGTGTATACCAAATTGGAGTTACTACTTCGTGACCATTAAAAATTGTTGCAGGGCTAACATACATGAGACCTTGAAATTTAGAATCTGGGCTTAAAAAACATAGCTGCAAACCAATTTTGAGAAGCTTAGCCACATAAGTTTGATTTAAAATGATAGGGTTACGAAAGAGATGTTGTGCAACAATTGGATGACAAAAGTAAGGAATAATTGCCTTCATTACAGCTTTTATTGCCACAGCTACGTTGTAATTACTGAAGCTACGTGCTGATCGTGCTTTATGAATACCAATAACTAGTCCATTGGAGAGAGCCACAGGAGAGCCAGATGATCCATAATTAGTCGAAACTGAGTGAAACACATCAAGCCCATAATATTGAAGAAAATGACCCTGTGCAATATGTATTGCTGCACCTCCAGGATGTTGAAAAACAAATACTGGTTCAACTTTTGTTCCCTCCCACTCTGTTGTTACCTCCAAGAATTTACACCCATAAGATAACAGGTTCTCAATCACTTGACCTTCGAACCGAACAAATGTTGCATCCAAAATGGGACAAGTAAACCGAAACTTCCCAGTGGTTGATATTTCTACAACAAAGGGGGAGGGATTTGTACTGTCACCAACTGGTACAGCATCAAACTGGATTATGAATTTCTTGCCATCTGCAAGGCTATTCTCAGACACAACATGGTTGTTTGTGAATATGCCATATATTAAACCGCCATTGGCCACAGCAAATTTTGCTAAAAATCCCGTTCCTGTCAGGTTGTCTACAATGATTTTACATACAGCCTTGGACGCGTCTTGGAGAGTTTTAAAAGAGATAGGGATGCTAGACCCATCGATTTGTTTCTCTGAAGTGTTCCCTGATATATTAACAGTGTACACCAGGAAGTCGTTTTTCTCGTTTTTCTCCTTGTGGTCAGATGATTCAAAGCGTGATGATGAATTCCCCATAGTTTGACCAAAGAAGTTCTGACTGACGAGCGGGGCTGCCAGAATGGGCTTGCTGTGCTTAGCGAAAATTCGGCCAGCTGGGGACGAGGCTAGGCTAGGCTATGCTGTGCTGTGCTGTGCTCCAGGGGGGTACGACAAGGTCACGTGCGTTACGTAATTGTTGACGTAGACTAAACCATGGCTAAACCAAAATACTTTTCAGGTCTACGTCTGCTGGCAGAGGAGGTTGGAAGCATTAATATTCAGTCATGTGACTTGTGACTTGTGGTTTGTAAATTCTCTCCAAATCAAAATGTATGGCGAATCTTAGTTGTCAATTTTACGCTATTCTCTGGACAGAATTTAACGAAAGCTCTTGCACAGCAGATTACAAATATGCGATCTACCCGATCCAACCCAGGGGTTCGTGAGCTGCTATGGGCGAGAAAGTAGTGAAGATTCTCAACAGTAGAAAACACTACAGTTATTGTTCGTGCAAGCAATCAGCTTATTGACAAGCCTACTACAGACGTCCCGAAGCAAAATCTTGGCGTTTAAAACGGCGAGCGAAGAGACAGCTCCATTGTTTAGTTATCTGCAAAACCCAGTATACAGCTGACGAAACCTGGTCAGAGCTAGAACCAAGAAAGTTGCTTAAATTTAAGCTGTTTCACAGAAGAAAGATTCCTGAATCCAGCACAAGTGTGCTGTATACTGGAGTTGTGCTACTTCTTCCTAGATTTCACGACATACAAAGCACAGAAACTGGTGTGCAGTGCACTGTACAAATAGCTAGAACCAATATTCTAAGATCATATCTTTAAGTAAGACCAGTAATCAAGCTCTACGCAATACCATTTTAGAAAGAATCCACGAATGAGTGCTAGTGCTGCATGCTAGCGCCATTGAGCCACGCCTCACGATGGAACGTTAGCTATGCTCATTCGAAATCACGTGCGCATAATAACAGCCTAGAATCACGTGCGCATACTAATACAGTGCAACCTCGATTATCCGGACCTCGATTATCCGTACCCTCGATTATCCGGACTAGCTGGAGGAGCTTGTTTTTGGATAATTAGATATTTGGTATGTACAAAATTCTATGAATATAATTATCGCTTACATTGTTACACGTTATGAATATAATTAACGGCCACGCTGCTGTTTGCTCGTTGTTTTCTACAGTTCTGTAGCCAAGCGGTCTGGTTTATTTCACCTCCCCACGGTAGGAAACAATGTTTGCATGAACAAGAGAGTGCGATCTCAACGATCTAAGCCTCTACTGCCATCGTTCGGATGCTTGTGAACGGCCGCCATTTTGGTTTTCTTTATCCGGACTTTCTCGGCTATCCGGACGTCTAGAAATTTTCGGTGGCCAAAGCTGTCCGGATAATCGAGGTTGGACTGTACTTCCAACCTTGCATGCTGGAGGTACGACAAGCTAATTTAATATGACGTATTGCTGACATACGACACGCCCACTAACAAACAATAGTGCTTTGGAATCATGTATGCAGGATAGTTTAAACAGTTTGCCATCGCGCTATAGTACATGATATCGAGCTCAGGTGTGCATTGTTTACACTCCAGATCAAGGTAAGCAATATTCCAGAACAATCTACTGAAAATAGCTAGACTAAAACAAGTTATCTGCTGTTACAGTCATTGGATAGCATTTGTGCGTATTGCAGCCAGAGTTTGTGCGCCACAGCCGTAATTTCGAATTCCTTACATTAGTCTACATTATTAACCGAATGATATCGATGCTCGACAAGAATGATAGCAATGCTGTTTTGATCACGATGGTGCTTGCTGTACATCGTGTTGCTTGGCCTGATCGTGGCGAGACTGCTGACGATCCGTCCTGGTCTGAGTCGTTTCTCTGTCGCCCGTGCTTCAGGAAGTGCGAGAGCCTGCTGCGTTTGAAACAAGATGACTCGATCAAACTTCGTACTGTAGCCTGAGATGGTGCTGAGACCGGGCAGTTCGACATGGTTGACTTGTGCAGCTGCAGGCTGAGCATCGACTTCGATTCTGTGCGCACAAACTAAGCTAATTTAACCATTATTGCGCAACTTCACGTGACCTCTGCAATCTGATTGGCGGCACCAAGATTTTGGTGCTGCACACGAAAACCTGTCAAGAGTCTCCAGACCTTCCCTATCTAATATCTATCCGAAACTTCGCCCCGCCCCCAGGAAGGTCTGGCCCGCGAGACTAAGAGAAAGTAGGCTGGAAACATGAGACTACACCAGCGTGAGAGTAGATCTATAGAGAGTGCAGAACACAGAGACATGACTCACAGTAGTACACTAGAAAACATGAGAGACCATGCTTGTACATCATTGTACACATCATCAGCGCTGAAAAGCATCATCCCTTTAACATGTTTCATGCCAAGATGACTACTTGCATGTGCCTTTAGTAAGTGTGTTACATTGTAATAAAAGTTCCCCCAGTATGAATGCACAGAATGCACACGCTGTAGCAGAGACAAGAAACTGCCAAACCTCTACTCTTCTGACAATGGGATAGATCCAGGGCTGGTACCTTTGGAGCTGCAAGGTCTTACAAAGGTGGAGGAGATGCTGATCTCTTCTGAGATTCCCATCATGTCATTCTATACCACCTACCACATGGTCAGTTTGGATATAGTGGGCACATTATCAACTTGCCTCAGGATGTAGCCACATTTACTAACACACTACCACATAGTCAATCACAACTAGACGTACTTCTTGTCCGTATAGGCAAGGTGCTGCTGGATCTCATAAAGATTTTAGAGTACGCTTAGGTCTAAAGTACTAACAGCATTACAAAGTTCAGTCTGGTAATAATTATTAGTATAGTTTGTTATTGTTAACAATAATGATTTGACTCTCACAAAAATAGGTTTTAGCTACATGTATAGTTACTGTTAACAATTACAACAGTGTCTTCGCCTTGCCAAGTTATGTTTTATTAACGTGAACGTTGTATTTATCTGCCTGTGTTATTATTATTATTATTATTAAAGCTTTTCAGTACACAGATATAGAACGATAAGGAAAATGAGATATAGAATAGAGATACTGATGGACAACTAGCAAGAGCTAGAAGCCGAATGAATGAAAATAGTATAATAAATTAATTATAATTAGCAGCAATGATATTAGAAAAACTGTACCACAAGGACAGACAAAGTGAAAGTGCACGATTTGAAGGGTCAAAGGTGGATATGAACTTGTCCAAACAAGTCCTCTTGATCAGGGTAAGGTTACTAGAAATAGATGACTCGAGAAGGATCAAGAGGAGGAAGAGAGTTCCAAAGTCGAGGAAGTGTGGCGCTGCATGCTGTTGTAACACTAGTATCGCTCATTGTGCGCAGCTCTCGCCAGTCTTGTAGCATAGGCGTTTGATTCTTTGAAATATCAGCAATAGTTTCTGAGATACAACTAACCAAGCCAAAATACATGCGTGGGCGTGAGCCCTGAATTTTTCTGCAAAAACTTAAAGGAAGGACTTAGTCAACCCAGTCTACACAGTGACACTGAGATGCAAGCCTGCTAAATCTGTGACGGTCGATTTTCATTGGACACCCTAGCCTTGAGCTGTTATACGTACTGTACTATGGCAAGCAGTCTGTTAATGTTGGTAGTTGCGATGCTATCTGCTACTCTACCGCACTGCTATGGCGGGAAAATTGTGGTCGTCTCCACGTCGGGAAAAGACAACTCAACCGCCTGTTTGTCAGGAGTTGGTAAGTGCAGTAATCTTAGTATGGCACTCGAGGGCGTCACTAACGATACTACTGTTACTATCGAGCGCGGAACATACACGCTAAGGCATTCTGCTCACCACAAGTTCGACTATGTAAAGAACGTGAATATCTCTGGACAAGCTCCAGCTAGCGAGGTGATGGTGAATTGCAGCGATGGCGCCGGACTGGCTTTTCACCACGCAACAACCGTCCACATCTCTAACGTCTCTTTCTATGGCTGTGGATACGAACAGCTGAGCAACTCTCGCGTTAGCAAAAGCAATAATTTCGCCAAATACAATGTGTCGTTGTTCTTTCAGCTATGTAAAGACGTCACCTTGAACCAAGTCAATGTGTCCTACAGCAAAGGAATCGCAGTTCAATTTTTCGCGACAATCGGAAACAACGAGATCAGTTCGTGTAACTTTATGAACAACACTGGAGGGCAAACTGTTGGCGGAGGCCTGTATATTGAATTTCCCTATTGTCTCCCGGGTAACGACTACTGTGAAGACACCAGTAATGTTCCGGGAGAGTTGAGGACAGGAGGAACATTCAGTATTTTGAACTCAAACTTCTACTACAATGAGGCTAAGAATGAAAGCCGAGTATTCATGGTACCTCATTTATCAGACCATGTTTCATTTGGCCGTGGAGGAGGTTTGTCCGTATTCTTTAAAGGAAATAGCAGTCTCTCTTCAATCTTTGTTATTCACTGTCATTTTATTGGTAACCAAGCTGTTTATGGAGGAGGTGCATTTGTGGAACTTCAGGATAGTTGCTACAATAACAAGGTTCTTTTTGAATTGTGTAGTTTTGATAGTAACCAAGCAACACAGCAAGGGGGTGGTCTGAGGGTCAACTTTTCCCCAAGCATTTCTAGTAAAGGACCCCAAGTCAGTGACATGCACCACAATAATATTTCAATTTTTATAAACGCTTTTGTCAATAACGAGGCTCATACTAGTGGAGGTGGTATGTTTTTTGGTGCTACACGAGAAAATAGTTCTTCTCCGACTAATAAATTGACCATTGAGTATGGTAAATGGAACGGCAACATAGCTCCAATAGGTTCTGCTATCTCTATGATAGGCTGGCATGAAGTAACACACGATGGTGCCATCATAGCACCAGTGCTAGAACAATGTTCGTTTGACTCCAATCGTCCACCTAGCATTGATCATAGTATTCGTGATGAACAATCAGTTGGAAAAGGCACTGTTTATCTCGATTCAATTCCAATTCAATTTTCCGCTTCGGCTGTCTTTACTAACAATAGACACACTGCAATAGCTGGTGCCAACACAGGTATACATTTCAAGAATTCTGCAAATTATAAATTTGTCAACAACTCTGCTCGTCAAGGTGGTGCCATTGCATTGCTCGGCAATGCTTTCTTTGTTCTAGATCAAGTCACTACAATGGAGTTCATCAACAACACAGCATATTACTTAGGAGGAGCAATATATGCCACTTCATTGACTGGTCAGGATTCTATCTCTTCTGGTAACTGCTTCATCCGATATTATGACTTGATGAAAGACCCTTATAAATGGGACGTTAACTTCAGGTTTATCAACAATACAGCTATGGGCAAACCCAATGCCATCTACACCTCATCACCTCAGCCTTGTCTTTGGGGAAGAGCTTTTGGACCACCGCACGATGACCAAAATGACATGTCAGCTGTTTTCTGTTGGAATAACGCTAGTTTAAGCAAGAAGAAATGGGACTATGGTAACAATGAATGTGGTGATGAGATAATGTCAGCTCCATCAAAGTTTGGTATCAATAATAAGCCAACAGTGGAGATATCGTTGAACAATGTAATACCTGGAAGATGGAACAATTTTAACTTGACAATACTTGATGATTTTGGTCGTGATGTCAGTAACTATACAGTATTTGCTGCTCAGTCTCTCTCTCCTTACGTGATTCTTAGTGATCACTCTCACTATCTTGCACACAACTCTATTCTACTGCATCAGCTAAATCGTGATGTCAAGAGTGGAACAGTTGCACTGCAGACTGTCAACACACCTAACCCGATTATGGCAACACTTAACGTTACTTTCATGGAATGTCCACCAGGCTTCAAGCTTATACAAGGTCAGTGCACGTGCGTAGCAAATGATTATGACAATAAGTTAGTATGTGATACGAATGCTGTGCCAGTGCACTCTGACATTGTCCGGGGCTATTGGATTGGTCATTCTCCTTTTGATAACATGACTGTCGTCATGGCATTATGTCGGTTCTGTTTTCATGAGAACAATACCGTCTCAGTAGAAAGTTTTCATGATGTGCAACACAAGCTTTGCCATACAGTGAATAGAAATGGAACGCTCTGTAGCAAGTGCATTGATGGCTATTGTTTTGCTGTCAATTCAGAATCATACGATTGTATCAACTATGACGAAAATTTCTCTTTGCCGTTTCGAATTTTGTCTTTCATTCTTTACAAATTTCTATTTCCGTTGGTATTTCTTTGGTTTGTTTATCGATTTGGTATCAAAATTGCATCAGGAAAATACAATGCTCCGGTGTTTTTTGCTCAAATGGTTACGACAGTAGTTCCTATGGATCTTGATGGAGCCCTCTGGTATCCTCAAGCACTCAAGAAATTTTACTATATGCTCTACGACATGTTGAATTTGGAATTACGACTACCCGACTATAGCCGATTCTGTATTCATCCTGACATGTCAATAACATTTGTCATAGCATTGAACTACTGTGTTGCTTTATTGCCACTTGTGCTTGTAATCGCCATGGCGATAGTGTACAGGTGTCACGATATGAGAAACACGGTGTGGTGTTGTTATTTCGATGATGACCAGAATCAAGACAGCCACCATAGTAGGACTGGGTGTAAAAAAGTACTTTATTACTTCAACCGAGTATTGTTCTCTAGTAATCGTGATTTTCTCATCTCTGGTGTGGCAGCATTCTTTGTCCTGTCTTACATGAAGATAGCTGTCACTACCTGCATGCTCATCTCTCCCAATACACTTATCAACGGAGACGGTTATGTTCTTTATATGGATGGCACCAAGAGATATCCTGATGACATTATACAGTATCTTGCTCTAGCACTTATATTTTGTGTGTACCTGTTCATGGTACCTTTTTCATTGCTCATACTTCGCTATGGAAAACAAGGATCTGAAGGCTTTCTCCACTATCTTCTTAAAGGACTCCAGGCTAACTTCAGGAGCCTTCCATTAGGTGAGCAAAGCCAGAGGAATCTTACATGCTGCAAAGGCAGGGTTAAAAATAGGAATGTGCATCAGACCGGTATGTGGCGTACAGCAACATTTAATACTGAAACAGAGCTATGCAGTGTTGACTTCAAATGCTGTTTTGGAAGCAGTTGCTTTTCTTCCTGTGGTGTTTATGACTTTCGTTGGGTCTCAGGTGCCTACTTTGTCCTGCGTATTCTCATGGTGTTATGTTATCTTCTTTTACAACATGACATCCAGCTGTTATCTCAGATGCTGATTTGCTGTGCAGCAGCTGCATTTTTCATCGTATTTCAACCATATGGCTACAACCATACTGAAAAGGATGAACAACAGCAGGCATCCTTACAACAAGAATTGGATGATACTGTCCAAGGAAGCACCTCAGTGAATTTGGCAAGTTCACCAAGTTCGCCATCAAAGAAGTATAACCGACTAGATGCAGCTGTGTTCTTAGCTCTGGCTATGGTGATCGCTATCAGTATCTACCGCTCATATCTCACTAATATCGATAGCACTGCCTCAATTCCTGCTTTGACACTGCAGTCCGTACTGCTCTTGCTGCCAGCGGCATGGTTTGGATTCCACATGCTGTCCGATTTAAAGAAACGATTGTCTGGCTTGAGGAAGTGGGTCACTGATGCTCGACAGAGGAGGCGCCGAGACGGAAACATTTATGAACCAGTTCCAATAGATGATGAAATTGAAGAAAACGATCATCAGAAGGAAGATGACCAGAGCGAAGATGATGATCAAAATTTTGATTAATATCACCTCTATAATTATTATACACTGCCTGAACTTTTGATTTAACCCTTGATGTACAATGTAGTATTAGCTTTTTTATAAAATTTACAATTTTTGGTTTTTGTCCTACCAATCCGCAAACATCAATCTTCTCAACTTCATAAAAAACCAATCTGTATGTTTTTACTGCACTTTTAAATAATCTTTTTATAAGAGCATAAATTTGTAATGATTTGAAACAAAATAATTTCACATACAAACGAGAGGGAATGGATGGAATTAGAAGTTAGAGTGTGTGGTAGTGTCAGTTTGCTGACTCTGCTACTGGACGCTCTCTTGCTAGGATGTCACTGTACCAACTTAGCCACTACTTCTGAATTAAGTATGGACCATGCTGCAGCTGTGAATAAATTCATATGTCTGTGATACAGAGGGAGAAACACAAAATTTTTAATGTAAAAAACACTTCCACATACACGCACTTACCAGCAGGTCGTCGATCATAGCGAGCTCTATCTTCCTTCTCTTTAGTTAAACTGGATAAAAAGAATCGCACAAATTAATCACTGGTGCGCTGCTGCACTGTAATGATCAACATACTGACTTAAAAATTATTTCTAAATGACTTGACAATTCAAAGTAAAATTATGAAAAACTTTTATGTATATTGCATGTGTGTACATTACTGTAATCGTAATGTTATCTGTCTTACTGCAAAAAATTATTAGTACAAAAATAATCGCAAACTCCACTAACTATTAGGGAGGCACGGTAGTGCCTCCCTATGTAGGGTTGAACGGGAAAACAAGATGGCGGCTACATACAATGTATTAGCGTTCAAACGCTGATATTTCGCCTCGTGATGAATTCTATACGTCCAAAGACACTTAGATCTGCTATCTGGCGTTGCCCCATCTTACAGTAGCAAGTAGATTGCTCGAAATTGTTACGAACCTGGAAATTGTGACGAACCTGGAACTTGTGACGAAATTGTGACGAACCTGGAAATTGTGACGAATAGTAGGGAATACGAACCTGGAAATTGTGACGAACCTAGCTGGAAACGGTGAAAATCGACTTTCGTCATCACTCGCCTAGCGCCTTTACGCGAGTGGTGCCGAGATCAAAACACTCACGCACAGTCGTGAAATTCTCCTGGCAGGTGCCTTTGAACATTATTTTTAGCGAAACGGCGATCTAAATTCCGCGAGTTCTCGATCGTGATCCATTGTCAGCTAAGTGTTAGACGCCATTATTGCGATTGCGCAATACGCACGTGACCAAGCACTATAGCACACGTGACCAACTCTTCTCATTCGAGGAGACAACAAAAACTAAGAAGAAGAAGACCAAGCACTAGCTTGAGTATCTTCCCGCCGTATGGATGACCGAGAACACATATTTGTCTGGAGTCTTCGAAGAACGATAAGCTCGAGTAGGATTACCATTCTGCGCTTGCCAGATAATTATAACTGCCGTACAGGTCTCTACATCAAGCGTGGGCGGGCACTGCATGCGATATGCATGCATGCGTAGGCGAGCTGATTATAGATATGTACAGCATAACAATTATTTTTAGATACAAGTTTAAAATTGTTTAATAAAGAAAAGCCATCAACAACAGGAAAAATAAACCAATGGTGGAAACAAAGACGGCTCAGTACGTGTATGATATTGAACTGCACTTCACTGAAAAAGAAAAAAGGGCACAAACTAACTTGCTAACAGACCATAGATCCCTACATCAGTGGCTGTACATAAGAACAATAGTTTGTCAGAAACCGTATATTTTTGAAAATATTTTCTCCGTATAAATTGATTAAGTCGATGGCACACAGCTATCGCGTCTCCAGTGAACAACATACACGCTGTTTGATCGTTCATAGGGCAAGTTAACATGCTAAAGCTGAATTTTGTTACTGTTTCTTTGTAAAATCATGCGTTCTAGAATTATTATCTCCATGTGCAATATCGTTGTCAATCCGGGCAATCGCAATACTTTTGAAAATGTACGGTCGCTTCTCTAGCAGCCACTATAGCGCTGACTTTGCCATTCCCAGGACTAGTAAACACGTTATGCCTAAATTTTAGCAAAGTTTCTTCGTGGAATCTAGTGTAATTAAAGATAAACCTGGTATATATTTTCTCTATCGGCTTGTTTAGTTTGCATGCATCGAACGTCAAACAAATAAGCTGTTAGTTCTTCTGTTGAGGGTCACAAGGATGCTAGTAGGTATACTCTCTCAGCAGAAAAAATTGGCTACCTGGATCGTATGCTTAGCGCAGCAATAGCTATCCCATTCACAAAGGGGCCATAAGTGTACGTAATTAAATGGGCGTGCCATGACGTCACGTTGATTTACACAGGAAGTTTCGGA
The DNA here is from genome assembly GCA_964017065.1 of Haliclona indistincta. NCBI lineage: Eukaryota > Metazoa > Porifera > Demospongiae > Haplosclerida > Chalinidae > Haliclona > Haliclona indistincta. Next base: position 4,263,927 of record OZ024787.1, on the reverse strand, counting down.
GATTCCTAGGCCATTGTTCGCGCGATTTATTCTATGTTGCAGTAACGCAACTATGCATCATCGTATATCATTTTAAAGCTTTGAACTAGCTCTTTCACACGTACGTAGTGTTAGATTAGTTCTAGTGAAAATAAAATTTTCTCTGACATCGCTATAATACAAGCTGAATGCACGTCAGGTGTCAGTCAACACTATAGCTGAACTTGCAACCACTGCAGCCACTGATGTAGGGATCTACGGTCTGTTAGCAAGTCAATCGTGTTACCATTCCATGCTTGTTCCTTGTTAGTTTACATTGTGGACCAGTGGTAGATTTCACAACCCTACATCCTTTTGATTTCGATAGAAATCTTTTTAATTTTTCTAGTAACTTATTAACAGCCGCATTGTCAGAGCCAGTAGCATACTCAACACTCTGCATGTATTTAATATTTGCTTCTATAATGATGCCTGTTTCATGACAATAAGTATTAGTCTATCTTTGATATAGACTACTTCAGTTTGCTTCTCTGACGGGCAATGCAGTTAATGGTTAATGACTGTGTCAGCAGGGATCTGTATCATACATTTCTCTGATATGCTGATATTAAATGCAAAGGCAGTGAAGGCGTTACTAGAAGTGCGCTGCCGCTTTTTCTGATGGAGCACTGACTTTTTCAGTTTCGATTTGGTCACAGTTGTTGCATGGTTGCTCACGTGCTGCCGCATGTGCCTCCACTGATTATAGCTGCCTAGCGTACTACCAGCTCTCGTGAACCTTTCAATGTGACGAGCAGTTTTACTATGGCAAGCAGTCTGTTAATGTTGGTAGTTGCGATGCTATCTGCTACTCTACCGCACTGCTATATGGCGGGAAAATGGTGATCGTCTCCACGTCGGGAAAGGACAACGCAACTGCCTGTTTGTCAGGAGTTGGTAAGTGCAGTAATCTTACTATGGCACTCGAGGGCGTCACTAACGATACTACTTTTACTATCGAGCGCGGTACATACACGCTACAACATTCTGCTCACCACAAGTTCGACCAAGTAAAGAACGTGGTTATCTCTGGACAAGCTCCAGCTAGCGAGGTGGTAGTGAATTGCAGCGATGGCGCCGGACTGGCTTTTCACCACGCAACAACCGTCCACATCTCTAACGTTTCTTTCTATGGCTGTGGATACGAACAGCTGAGCAACTCTCGCGTTAGGAAAGGCAATAATTTCGCCAAATACAATGTGTCGTTGTTCTTTCAGCTGTGCAAAGACGTCACCTTGAACCAAGTCAATGTGTCCTACAGCAAAGGAATCGCAATTCAATTTTTTGCGACAATTGGAAATAATGAGATCAATTGGTGTAACTTTATGAACAACACCGGAGGGCAAACTGTTGGCGGAGGCCTGTATATTGAATTTCCCTATTGTCTCCCGGGTAACGACTACTGTGAAGACACCAGTAATGTTCCAGAAGAGTTTATGACAGGAGGAACATTTCGTATTTCAAACTCAAACTTCTACTACAATGAGGCTAAGGACAAAAGCCGAGTATTCATGGTTCCTCATTTAGCAGACCATGTTTCATTTGGCCGTGGAGGAGGTTTGTCTATATTCTTTAAAGGAAATAGCAGTCTCTCCTTAATCACTGTCATCCACTGTTGTTTTATTCGTAACCAGGCTGTTTTTGGAGGAGGTGCATTTGTTGACTTTCAGGATAGTTGCCACAATAACAAGGTTCTTTTTGATTTGTGTAGTTTTGATAGTAACCAAGCAACACAGCAAGGAGGTGGTCTGAGGGTCAACTTTGCCTCAAGCATTTCTAGTAAAGGACCCCAAGTCAGTGACATGCACCACAATAATATTATAATTGTTATAAACGCTTTTGTCAATAACGAGGCTCGTACTAGTGGAGGTGGTATGTTTTTTGGTGCTACACGTGAAAATAGTTCTTCTCCGACTAATGAATTGACCATTTCATTAGGTAATTGGACTGCCAACATAGCTCCAGTAGGATCTGCCATTTCTATGATAGGCTGGCATGAAGTAACACACGGTGGTGCCATCATTGCACCAGTGCTAGAAGAATGTTTGTTTGATTCCAATCGTCCACCTAGCATTGATCATAGTAATCATGATGAACAATCGGTTGGAAAAGGTACTGTTTATCTTGATTCAATTCCAATTCAATTTGCTGGTTATGCTACCTTCACTAACAATAAACACACTGCATTGGCTGGTGCAAGCACTGGTATATATTTCAAGAATTCTACGAATTATACATTTGTCAACAACTCTGCTCGTCAAGGTGGTGCCATTGCATTGCTCGGCAATGCTTTCTTTGTTCTAGATCAAGTCACTACAATGAAGTTCATCAACAACACAGCGTATTACTTAGGAGGAGCAATATATGCCACTTCATTGACTGGTCAGGATTCTATCTCTTCTGGTAACTGCTTCATCCGATATTATGACATGATGAAAGACCCTGATAAATGGGATGTTAACTTCAAGTTTATCAACAATACTGCAATGGGCAAGCCCAATGCCATCTACACCTCGTCACCTCAGCCTTGTCTCTGGGGAAGAGCTTTTGGTCCACCACATGATAACAATCATAGTTTGTCAACAGTCTTTTGTTGGAATAGTGCGGACAACAAGAAGAAGTGGGATTATGGTAACAAGAAATGTGGTGATGAGATAATGTCGGCTCCATCAAAATTTGGATTCAACAGCGGATCAACAATAGAGATATCATTGAATAATGTATTGCCTGGAAAATGGAAAAGTTTTAACTTAACAACATTAGATGACTTTGGTCGTGATGTCAGTAACTATACGGTGTTTGCTGCTCGGTCTCTCTCTCCTTACGTGATTCTTAGTGATCACTCTCACTATCTTGCACACAACTCTATTCTGCTTCTTCAGCCAAACTCTAATGTCACAAATGGAAAAATTGCACTGCAGTCTGTCAACACACCTAACCCAATTTTAGCTATACTTGATGTTACTTTTATGGATTGTCCACCTGGCTTTAGGCTTTCACAAGGTCAGTGCAAGTGTGTAGCAGAGGAGTACAACAATCTTTTACAATGTGATTGTGATACAAATGACACTTCAGCACACTCCGATATTAGGCGTGGGTTTTGGATAGGCCCTTCTCCCTTTGATAACAAGACTGAAATTATGTTAGCATGCCGGTTCTGTTTTTATGAGAACAATTTTATTTCCGTGACAAATTTTACTGAAGTACAAAACAAGCTTTGCATTAAAGCTGATAGAAATGGAACACTCTGTAGTAAGTGCATTGATGGCTATTGCCTTGCTGTCAATTCAGAATCATACGACTGCATTAAATATGATGAAAATTTCTCTCTTCCTTTGCATGTGTTAGCTTTCATTCTTTATAAACTTCTGTTTCCATTTCTATTTCTTTGGTTTGTGTATCGGTTTGGTATCAAAATATCATCAGGAAAATACAATGCTCCAGTGTTTTTTGCTCAGATGGTTACGACAGTAGTTCCTATGGATCTCGATGGAGCCCTCTGGTTTCCTCCTGCGCTCAAAAAATTATACTATATACTGTATGATATATCGAATTTGGAATTGCGATTGCCCGAGTTTGGTCGGTTCTGTCTTCATCCTCACATGTCAATAACATTGGTAATAGCCTTAAACTACTGTGTTGCTTTACTGCCACTTGTCCTTGTAATTGCCATGGCGATAGTGTACAAGTGTCACGATATGGGAAACAAAGCTTGGTGCTGCAATTTTAAACAAGTCGGTGAAAATGAACAAGACAATGAACAAGAAAGTAGGACAGGGTGCAGGAAAATATTTTATTACATCAATCGAGTATTGTTCTCTAGCAATCGTGATTATCTAGTCTCAGCTATGGCAGCATTCTTTGTCCTGTCTTATACAAAGATAGTGTTCACTACTTGTATGCTCATAACTCCAATTGATTTCATCAACGGAAATGGTAGTGTTCTTTATATGGATGGAACCAAGAAATATCCTGAAGACATTATACCATATCTTATGCTAGCGCTTATATTTTGTGTTTACCTGTTCATGGTACCTTTTTCATTGTTCATTCTTCGCTACGGGAAGCAAGGATCTGAAGGTGTTCTCCACTATCTTCTTGTAGGGCTTCAGGCTAACTTCAGGAGCCTTCCATCAGCTAATCGTAGACAGCGGTATCTTCTGTGCTACAAAGACAAAGTTAGACGAATACGTTCTGATCGTACCTGTATGTGGCGTGAAGCAACATTCAATACCGAAACAGAACTTTACAGTGCTGATTTCAAATGCTGTTCTGGTAGCAGTTGTTTTTGCTCCTGTAGTGCTCATGACTTTCGTTGGGTTTCAGGTGCCTACTTTGTCTTGCGTATTCTCATGGTGATAAGTTACCTTGCTTTTCCAACATACATGATCGAGTTGGTAACGAAAATGTTCATCTGTTGTGCAGCAGCTGTGTTTTTCATTGTGTTCCAACCATATGGCTACAACCATATAGAACATAATCAAGAACAGATAGCATTACAACGAGAATTGACTGATACTGCCCAAGGAAATGCCCCAGTGCATTTGATGAATTCGCCATCAAAGAAGTATAACCGACTAGATGCAGCCGTGTTCTTAGCTCTGGCTATGATGATCGCTATCTGTATCTACCGCTTATATCTCACCGATATTGATAGTACCAAATCTATTCCTGCTCTAATGCTGCAGTCTGTGTTGCTCTTTCTGCCAGCGGCATGGTTCGCCATCAACATTCTGCTTGACTTAAGGAAACGCTTGTCTGTTTTTAAGAAGTGGATAATTGATGCACTGCAGAAGAGACGCAAATGTGGAATCATTTATGAACCAGTGCCTATTAATGAAGACAAAGAAGGCAATGATCAGAACGAACATCAGAACCACAATGTACATTAATTTTGGATCAGCTAATACCTATACACTTCTGATTAAAAAAACACTTATAAGGTTACTAATCCACTACACTTTACACTACACACTTAGCTGTATACACTTTGGTTTGTTTACTTTGGAACAACTTCACTTTCCAAAATGCATGTTTTAATTACATGTATGTATATCCCTTTGATTTTCGTAGATGAATAATTTTAAAATAAAATTGTAATGATTTTCATTAGACATAAAATACACAAGAAATAGTACTGAAGAAATAAAATGGAAAGTTAAGGATTTATTGTGTGATGCATAGTAGTGTCATTTTTGCTGTTCAGTCCTGCAACCGGAGGTTCTCTTGCTAGGACATCACTGTACTGGTACAGCTAGCTACAATAATAATAGTGGGACTGAGTAAGGGGGTTGTGTGTCTGTAATAAAGGGAAAACAAAACCTATAAAAGCAAGTCACGATTAAAATAATTTAAAGCACAATCTTATCATAGATTTACCAGCATAATATTATATTATGTCTTCAACTTTTTGTCAGGAAAAAATTGGTCAATTGCATGCAAACATAAAAAAATCATGTGATAATCGCAATGACATTCACAAATCATGTGATAGTCACATGATTATCTGTGTATATAAAATATGTACGGAGTACCATACTCAAATCAGTTGCTCTGCATAAACTTAATATTGCTTCTATACTGACACCTGTTTCATGATAATATAACTTTAGGTTTCTCTGACCAATGCAGTTAATGACTGTGTCAGCAGACGGATCTGTATCATGCATTTTCCCTTTATGTTAGTGATATGCTGATATTAAATGCAAGGGCAGTGAAGAAGTGCCGCTTTCTCACTTTCAGTTTCGATTTGGTCAACAGTTGTTGCTTGGTTGCTCACGTGCTGCCGTATGTGCCTGCAAAACCACTGACTATAGCTTCGTAGCGTACTACGAGCTCTCGTGAACCTTTCATGCGACGCCGTTTACTATGGCAAGCAGTCTGTTAATGTTGGTAGTTGCGATGCTATCTGCTACTCTACCGCACTGCTATGGTGGAAAAACGGTGATCGTCTCTACGTCGGGAAAGGACGACGCAACTGCCTGTTGTCAGGAGTTGGTAAGTGCAGTAATCTTACTATGGCACTCGATGGCGTCACTAACGATACTACTGTTACTATCGAGCGCGGTACATACACGCTACGATATTCTGCTTACCACAAGTTCAACCTAGTAAAGAACGTGAATATCTCTGGACAAGCTCCAGCTAGCGAGGTGATGGTGAATTGCAGCGATGGCGCCGGACTGGCTTTTCACCACGCAACAACCGTCCACATCTCTAACGTCTCTTTCTATCACTGTGGCTACGAACAGCTGAGCAACTCTCGCGTTAGAAAAGGCAATAATTTCGCCAAATACAATGTGTCGTTGTTCTTTCAACTGTGTAAAGACGTCACCTTGAACCAAGTCAATGTGTCCTACAGCAAAGGAATTGCGGTTCAATTATTTGCGACAATCGGAAATAACGTGATCAATCGGTGTAACTTTATGAACAATACAATGGGACAAACTGTTGGCGGAGGCCTGTATATTGAATTTCCCTATTGTCTCCCGGGTAACGACTACTGTGAAGACACCAGTAATGTTCCGGAAGAGTTTAGGACAGGAGGAACATTCAGTATTTTGAACTCAAACTTCTACTACAATGAGGCTAAGGACAATAGCCGAGTATTCATGGTTCCTCATTTAGCAGACCATGTTTCATTTGGTCGTGGAGGGGGTTTGTCTGTATTCTTTAAAGGAAATAGTAGTCTCTCTTCAATCTTTGTCTTTCACTGTCATTTTATTGGTAACCAAGCTGTTTTTGGAGGAGGTGCCTTTGTGGACTTTCAGGATAGTTGCCACAATAACAAGGTTATGTTTGATTGGTGTAGTTTTGATAGTAACCAAGCAACACAGCAAGGAGGTGGTCTGAGGGTCAACTTTGCCTCAAGCATTTCTAGTAAAGGACCCCAAGTCAGTGACATGCACCACAATAATATTACAATTGTTATTAACGCTTTTGTCAATAACGAGGCTCGTACTAGCGGAGGTGGTATGTTTTTTGGTGCTACACGAGAAAATAGTTCTTCTCCGACTAATGAATTGACCATTTCATTAGGTAATTGGACTGCCAACATAGCTCCAGTAGGATCTGCCATTTCTATGATAGGCTGGCATGAAGTAACACACGGTGGTGCCATCATTGCACCAGTGCTAGAAGAATGTTTGTTTGATTCCAATCGTCCACCTAGCATTGATCATAGTAATCATGATGAACAATCGGTTGGAAAAGGTACTTTTTATCTTGACTCAATTCCAATTCAATTTGCTGGTTATGCTACTTTCACTAACAATAAACACACTGCATTGGCTGGTGCAAACACTGGTATATATTTCAAGAATTCTACGAATTATACATTTGTCAACAACTCTGCTCGTCAAGGTGGTGCCATTGCATTGCTCGGCAATGCTTTCTTTGTTCTAGATCAAGTCACTACAATGAAGTTCATCAACAACACGGCGTATTACTTAGGAGGAGCAATATATGCCACTTCATTGACTGGTCAGGATTCTATCTCTTCTGGTAACTGCTTCATCCGATATTATGACTTGATGAAAGACCCTTATAAATGGGACGTTAACTTCAAGTTTATCAACAATACTGCAATGGGCAAGCCCAATGCCATCTACACCTCTTCACCTCAGCCTTGCCTCTGGGGAAGAGCTTTTGGTCCACCACATGATAACAATCATAGTTTGTCATCAGTCTTTTGTTGGAATAATGCGGGCAACAAGAAGAAGTGGGACTATGGTAACAAGAAATGTGGTGATGAGATAATGTCGGCTCCATCAAAATTTGGATTCAACAGCAAACCAACAATAGAGATATCATTGAATAATGTATTGCCTGGAAAATGGAAAAGTTTTAACTTAACAACGTTTGATGACTTTGGTCGTGATGTCAGTAACTATACGGTGTTTGCTGCTCGGTCTCTCTCTCATTGCGTGATTCTTAGTGATCACTCTCACTATCTTGCACATAACTCTATTCTGCTTCTTCAGCCAAACTCTAATGTCACAAATGGAAAAATTGCACTGCAGTCTGTCAACACACCTAACCCAATTTTAGCTATACTTGATGTTACTTTTATGGATTGTCCACCTGGCTTTAGGCTTTCACAAGGTCAGTGCAAGTGTGTAGCAGAGGAGTACAACAATCTTTTACAATGTGATACAAATGACACATCAGCACACTCCGATATTAGGCGTGGGTTTTGGATAGGCCATTCTCCCTTTGATAACAAGACTGAAATTATGTTAGCATGCCGGTTCTGTTTTTATGAGAACAATTTTATTTCCGTGACAAATTTTACTGAAGTACAAAACAAGCTTTGCATTGAAGCAGATAGAAATGGAACACTCTGTAGCAAGTGCATTGATGGCTATTGCCTTGCTGTCAATTCAGAATCATACGACTGCATTAAATATGATGAAAATTTCTCTCTTCCTTTGCATGTGTTAGCTTTCATTCTTTATAAACTTCTGTTTCCATTTCTATTTCTTTGGTTTGTGTATCGGTTTGGTATCAAAATATCATCAGGAAAATACAATGCTCCAATTTTTTTGCTCAGATGGTTACGACAGTAATTCCTATGGATCTCGATGGAGCCCTCTGGTTTCCTCCTGTGCTCAAAAAATTATACTATATACTGTATGATATATCGAATTTGGAATTGCGATTGCCCGAGTTTGGTCGGTTCTGTCTTCATCCTCACATGTCAATAACATTGGTAATAGCCTTAAACTACTGTGTTGCTTTACTGCCACTTGTCCTTGTGATTGTCATGGCGATAGTTTACAAGTGTCACGATATGGGAAACAAAGCTTGGTGCTGCAATTTTAAACAAGTCGGTGAAAATGAACCAGACAATGAACAAGAAAGTAGGACTGTGTGCAGGAAAATATTTTATTACATCAATCGAGTATTGTTCTCTAGCAATCGTGATTATCTTGTCTCAGCTATGGCAGCATTCTTTGTCCTGTCTTATACAAAGATAGTGTTCACTACTTGTATGCTCATAACTCCAATTGATTTCATCAACGGAAATGGTAGTGTTCTTTATATGGATGGAACCAAGAAATATCCTGATGACATTATACCATATCTTGTGCTAGCGCTTATATTTTGTGTTTACCTGTTCATGGTACCTTTTTCATTGTTCATTCTTCGCTACGGGAAGCAAGGATCTGAAGGCGTTCTCCACTATCTTCTTGTAGGGCTTCAGGCTAACTTCAGGAGCCTTCCATCAGCTAATCGTAGACAGCGGTATCTTCTGTGCTGCAAAGACAAAGTTAGACGAATACGTTCTGATCGTACCTGTATGTGGCGTGAAGCAACATTCAATACCGAAACAGAACTTTACAGTGTTGATTTCAAATGCTGTTCTGGTAGCAGTTGTTTTTGCTCCTGTAGTGCTCATGACTTTCGTTGGGTTTCAGGTGCCTACTTTGTCTTGCGTATTCTCATGGTGATAAGTTACCTTGCTTTTCCAACATACATGATCGAGTTGGTAACGAAAATGTTCATCTGTTGTGCAGCAGCTGTGTTTTTCATTGTGTTCCAACCATATGGCTACAACCATATAGAACATAACCAAGAACAGATAGCAATACAACGAGAATTGACTGATACTGCCCAAGGAAATGCCCCAGTGCATTTGATGAATTCGCCATCAAAGAAGTATAACCGACTAGATGCAGCTGTGTTCTTAGCTCTGGCTATGGTGATCGCTATCAGTATCTACCGCTCATATCTCACCGATATTGATAGTACCAAATCTATTCCTGCTTTGACACTGCAGTCCGTGCTGCTCTTCCTGCCAGCGGCATGGTTTGGATTCCAGATGCTGTCCTATTTGAAGAAACGGTTGTCTGATTTCAGAAAGTGCTACACTGATGTTCAGCAGAAGAGGCGCCAAGGGGAAATATTGTATGACCCAGTTCCAGTAGATGAAGAAAACGATGACCAATAAAAATTTTTTCGCCTTATTAGCGAGGCTACACTTTTGATTTAACTCTTGAATCAAAACTTAGTTTATCTAAATCTTGTATCAAAACTTAAAATCATATTGATTTTTTGTCCTACCAATCTTAAATTTTGAATCAAAACTTAGTTTATTTGAATCTTGTATCAAAACTTACAATCATTGATTTTTTGTCCTGCCAATCTTAAATTTAGACTTTATTATAAACTTTGATTTTGTTCGTAAAAACTTCACCATACCAATCTACATGTTAATGCACTTTTGAATAATCTTTTTATAAGAACATAAATTTCTAATGACTTGAAACAAAATAATTTCACGTACAAACGAGAGGGAGAGAGACGGATGAAAGAGAGAGAGATGAGTGAGAGAAATGGATTGTGTTGTAGTGTCAGTTTGCTGCCCCTGCAACTGGGGGCTCCCTTTCTAGGACGTCAACGTACCAACTAGCCACTTCTTCTGGATTATGGACTATGCTACGAATAAAGACGTGATCCTGTGATACAGGGGAAAAGTAAGATAAAAATGTTAAAGTGCATTTTCACACTCACCAGCATTTCAACATAGCGAATTCTGTTATCTGTCTCTTTTGTTAAACTGGATAAAAATTTAATGTTAAGTCACAAAATTAGTCATCTGACAGACACATGACTGCACTCATACATCATGTGATTGTCACATGATATTTACTTACCATCTATGTACGAAGTCTTTGAAGTTCTCACTGAAGCCTCTGTCATCTGGCATTCTTGGTGCATCCCCTTCTATCACTAGCTTAATCTGCTCAAACACATTCTTGTACTGTCTGTAGGGGAATTCCCCAACCGCTAATTCATACTGTGTGACAGACATGACAGTGGATCCAATATTATGATAAAATGAAGACTTACTAAAGTGATTCCGTAGCTCCAGACATCAGAGCGATGGTCGTACTTCTTAGAACCGCTGATAATCCGCTCAGGCTGAGAGAAAAAGTAGAATGGTGACATGAGTGCTACCAACTTAAAAAATGTGTTTGTTTAGATGACCTGACAAATTTTTTAACATTGATCAACTGAAAGTTTTTAAATTATATAGAAGCATCACCAAGATGTAGGAAAACCAAAAAGGAAAAGGGCAAAGTAATACATGTACAGGTCACAAGGAAAAGAAACGAGAAAATTAGATAAGGAGCAGAGCCAAGGACAACTGACAATCTTCATAAGCAATTACAACAACACTGGATTACAAGTAAAATTTTGAAAAAGTAATTTTATAAACTTTTTGTTTACATTGACCGTAACAATAACATTATATGTCTTACTGCAAGATACGGCCGGCAGCCAATGTCAGTTTTGGCAAATGAGTTGACCAATTCTCCCGAGATACCAAAGTCACAAAGCTTGATTTCTCCTTTGCGATTGATGAGGATATTGGACGGCTTGACATCTAAGACACACGACGTAAAAGGAGTGAGTGAGTGAGCTTGGAAGTCCCGCGCTTACACACATGTCATGTGACTAACACCTACACATGGACTCAGAGACGTACCATTTGTGGATGAAATCTCTGAATTTGTCACTAAACTCTTGACCGTCAGGAATTCTCGGAGCGTCTGCATTGACCACTATTGCTACTTGCTCATAATAGTTAGCAAACAGCTTGTATGGGTACTTCCCAACTCCTAGCTCGTACTGCATGAATACAGATATAATACATGTATAAATTTTTGAATAAAGGACTCACCAAAGTAATACCAAAGCTCCAAACATCCGACCTGTGATCATAAGGTCTGGCGCCATCATTGATACGTTCAGGCTAAAGACACAGAAATCAAGAAATGATTATAGTGGTCATAAAACAAACTGTGATAAAAACTTTTCAGGCAGAAGTTTTGTATAAGTTTTATATTATAGTTCAAGTCAAGTTTATCTACACTCCATTATAATTACTTCGCTGATTATTCACAATTCGCATAATTGTTCATATGAACTTCCAGAATGGAATGGACCACCATTAGTGAGTGGTTAATAGTGCATGCATTTGTTGTGGTATTGTCCTCAGCTCACCGCAAGATAGGGAGGGCAACCGATATTTGTTTTTGCTAAGGAATTGACCAGTTTCCCAGAAATACCAAAGTCACACAGCTTGATTTCCCCTCTCCTGTTGATGAGGATATTAGAGGGCTTCACATCTGAGAAGAACAACAATGACATTAGCATACTAAAGGAAATAGGCGGAAGCACCTCGATGCATGACTTCTAGCTTAGTCTTCAAGTAATGAAGAGCTTCCAACATCTGAGAGAGGGAGGGAGAGGGAGAGAGAGAGAAAGAGAGAGAGAGAGAGAGAGAGAGAGAGAGAGAGAGAGAGAGAGAGAGAGAGAGAGAGAGAGAGAGAGAGAGAGAGAGAGGATAGAGAGAGAGGGAGGGATAGGGAGGGAGGGAGAGAGAGAGGGGGAGAGAGAGAGAGAGGGGGGGAGAGAGAGAGGGAGGGAGGGATAGGGAGGGAGGGAGGGAGAGAGAGAGAGAGAGAGAGAGAGAGAGAGAGAGAGAGAGAGGAGAGGGAGAGAGAGAGAGAGGGGGAGAGAGAGAGAGAGAGAGAGAGAGAGAGAGAGAAGGGGGGGAGGGAGAATATATACTAATCAATTCTTGAGTATGATGCTTACAGCATAAGCCATCGAGGCTACGATGGGTTCCGGTATTCTTTCATTGAGTCTACTGTAAACTAAGCGACACACATAGTCTAAAGATTTATCCATCAACTCCATACATATCCACACATCACCCTGAGAGATGGAGAGGGAAGGGAGAGGGAGGAAGGGAGAGAGAGGGAGGGAGGAAGGGAGAGAGAGGGAGGGAGAGAGAGAGGGGGAGAGAGAGGGAGGGAAGGGAGAGGGAGGGAGGGAGGGAGGAAGGGAGAGGGAGTGAGAGAGAGATGGAGGGAGAGAGGGAGGGAGGGAAAGAGAGGGAGGGAGGGAGGGAGGGAGAGAGGGAGGGAGGAAGGGAGAGGGAGGGAGGAGAAGGGAGAAGGAGAGAGATACGAATGGAGTAAGAGGGGAAAGGAGTGATTTTATAATAAAAGTTTGAAATGGGTAATTTTCTTCCTTACTTCTCTGAACATGGCTCCATAGAACATTACAGTATGAGGACAGTCAAGACTCTTCATTGCTATGTGATAGTCCATTAGGACTCGATCATTTTCCTTTGGGTCCAGTGTAATTCTGATTCTCTACAATAAAAATGATAGAGTAATGGTGATAGAATGTTGAGAAAGTTGGGCAGTGAGTAAGTGAACAGCTAGAACAAAAAAGCTAACCTTGACTGCCATTATGAATCCAGTGTCTTTGTGTCTCATCTTGTTAACCGTCCCATAAGCTCCATTGCCCAGTTCTTCCTCATCATCGAGATCATCAATTGTTATTTTGTACTCCTACCAAGAACAAATCAGATTGATACATGTACAAGTGCAAATCCACAGCAACATATCTGTACCTTTTGATTGATTGTCACAAGAGCAAAATCCTCTAGTGGTCTATAATAAACACAAAATAAAAACAACAATTATGAACTCATGAGTACAATAATAAATGCTAAAAAACAAAAATCCAGCAGTATAATAATGAAAACCTTTTTTAAAGCCGAGACATATATTTTTTTGCGTGCTGTTTTTTCTGGCTCACCATCTAGTACTTCACAGCGACTTTACCAACTGCTGGGCGGTCCTAGGGTGGAGCTAGAGGGCCGAGGGACCCAAATGTTTTACGACATAGTTTTTCTTTAATTTAAAGGTAGCAACCAGGGTGGGTGGGAGGGGGGAGGGCGGGCAAGCGAAGCGGGTGAACCTTGCCTACCTCTGGCGCCACAAATGACCTTGCTGCGTTCTTAGCTGACCTCTGTAGCTCAATTCTTGTGCAAACCACGAAACTAATTAAATATTCGCAGCCTTGTGACTGACAGACTGAACACTTTACGCAAAAACGCATGCATACGTTTGCTCACCACGAGCCATTCAGTTCACAAATCCATTTTGGTGGGCGTGGCTTGTCCGCTCATTGAATAAAATTTTTACTCTTTCTACAGTGTTTGCTCCGCCCACAAGCAGATTTGTGAGTTTCTTTGATGATAACTGTCTTTGACCAAGCTTTGTTTGCCCGAAGAAACTGAAATTTTCGTCATTCTGATGTTCGACGTGTAGCCCCTTAAGGTCGATGTATATAAATAATTATTAATAAAGAGTGATAGAGTGAACAAATGAGCAAGCAAACAAACGGATTAGTGAGTGGGTGTGTGAGTGTGTGTGTGAGTTGTGCTGACATTTCAGGTTCTTTTGGAGGGGCTCTTTCAGGTATCTTGATCGGTGCAACACCAGAATCCGCCTTGAATTTTCCTCCTGCAAAACCAGGAAGAATAACTGAAACCCACAGTACCACACGCAAATAACAGATCATGAACAGGGAGGTGATAGGAGCCGTATTACCCATTTCAAATCATACAGATACTATTAGGGAGGCACGGTAGTGCCTCCCTATGTAGGGTTGAACGAGAAAAAAGATGGCGGCTACATACAATGTATTAGCGTTCAAACGCTGATATTTCGCCTGGTGATGAATTTTATACGTCAAAAGACACCTAAATCTGCTCTCTGGCGTTGCCCCATCTTACAGTAGCAAGGAGATTGCTCGAAATTGTCACTAAATTGACGAACCTAGAAACGGTGAAAATCGAGTTTCGTCATCTTAGTTTTCTTCTTCTTTCTTCCACTCGCCTAGCACCTTTACGCGAGCAGTGCCGGGACCAAAACACCCACGAACAGTCGTGAAATTCTCCTGGCATGTGCCTTTTGAACTTAGTTTTTAGCGAAACGGCGATATAAATTCCGCGATTTCTCGATCGTGATCCATTGTCAGCTTAGTGTTAGACGCCATTAATGTGATTGCGCAATACGCACGTGACTAAGCAGTGGTTAGCGCACGTGACCAAGCACTAGCTTGAGTATCGCCGCGCCGTATGGTTCACGGAGAACACATTATCTGCATTGAGTCTTCGAAGAACGGCAAGCTATAGGATCACCATTCTGCGCTTGCCAGATATAAATTATAACCGCCGTACAGTACAGGTCAACAAACTAGTGTGGGCGGGGCTCGTATGCACTGCATGCATACAGAGGAGGTTGGCCACGCGTCATCGATCATCATTTCTACGTATGCAATGCGTAGGCCGAGTTCATGAATAACTTAAATTAATAGACTTTTTGGAACCTTTTGGAACCTCATGAATTTATTCATATTATATGAATTTGCTGATTTGCTACTAGTTGGAGGCGCAGGACAGAGCGAAACTGTTTGCAAGCGTTCAAGAAGTTGTTAACCGACCAAAAGAAGGTCGTATTTCAGGAGGCTTGGCCGTTTTGGTTGCCACACTGTGAAACATTGGGAAGAAGCAGAAGATGGTCTACGGTGACCATGAGTGCTGAAGGAACGCTGTGAGCATTTGAAACAGCATTGGAGCTTGCCAACATTATTGTAGGACCGCTTATAACAGTCGTACAGCATACTGAGCACAGCCTACCGCCAGTCAAGGCTACAGCATTCAATCACTGCTAGCAGCAGTTCTACATCACTCGTGGACAGCCTCGTGTACATTTGGTCTCCATTCGCACAGCACTGACTGTAGCTGGACTGCCAGCAGCTCTGCTGCAGCATCGGTGGGCGGGGCTCTTTGCTATTTCAATGTCATGTGATCGTGCGTGTAAGTATGACGCGTGGCCAACCTCCTCTGGCATGCATACATGCGTAGGCGAGCTGATAGTATAGCATAACAATTATTTTTTGCTACAAGTTTAAAATAAAGAAAAGCCATCAACAACAAGAAACTAAACCAATGGTGGAACAAAGACGGCTCAGTACGTCCATGATATTTGAACTGCACTTCACTAAAAAAGTAAAAAGGACACAAACAAGAAAATTAAAAGATTTCTATTGAAATCAAAAGGATGTAGGGTTGTTAAATCTACCACTGGTCCACAATGTAAACTAACAAGGAACAAGCATGGAATGGTAACACGATTGACTTGCTAACAGACCATAGATCCCTACATCAGTGGCTGTACACAAGCTGAATGCACGTTAGGTGTCAGCAGTCAACAAGTAGGTCAACCACACCAGCCACTGATGTAGGGATCTATGGTCTGTTAGCAAGTCAATCGTGTTACCATTCCATGCTTGTTCCTTGTTAGTTTACATTGTGGACCAGTTGTAGATTTAACAACCCTACATCCTTTTGATTTCGATAGAAATCTTTTAATTTTCTTGTCATAATTATGAGCAACTAGTGAATTTTTACATAAACATTTAAAGTTGTTTACATCATGTCAAGCATAGTCTATGGTTCGTGTCAGGCGATTTGTGTCTATAGTCAGACAGAGCTGAAGGCCCTATAGAACTCAAGCAGAGGAGCTGAGATTCTCTGAGAACAGAGAAGAAGGAAGGAAGGACGTACCGTGACTACCATTACTGATTTTTTAACCCGGTCAGCTGTGTGTACACGTATCAGACATACAAACAAGGTGAACGGAACATGTCACAATCGTGCTTACGCCTTGGCATGTGGGCTGGTGATGGGAGCTGGCACTGGCGCTTGGAGAAAAAGGTCTTGAACGAGTGTTGAAGTCCTGACGACAGAAATCTCGTAAACGTGTCCGTGCACTCACGTCACGCAGGGAATTCCCCGTGCATAATAGCGCGTTATTTGCGCAATGAGCGCAGTTAATGAGCTAATCACACTACAAACCGCTGCATGCCCCTCCCCGCCTATTGAGTGGGTGGTGGACGGCGTGTAGGGTCTAGCAAACATTACCATTCATCGATTTTTATGAATATTAATCGTGTATAGATAATTAATTATTGCAATGATAAGCGGGGAGGGGCAGCGGCCAGACTAACTACAAACCATGATACAACTAATGCACACTACAAACTGTCCCTTATTTTAGTTTGCTGTCACAGTGCTGTATCAGACACTTTTGCAACTTCTTCAGCAACTCCTTTTTCAACGTTAGTCTTCTCCAACTTCTTCAGCCTTCTCTCCAGTGGTATTTTCTGAAACTCTCGTCTTTTACTCTTCAGGAAACAAGTCATCGTTGACGTAGTCATCACATGATGCTTCGCTCTTTTTAGCAAAATTTGCTTGATTGAACATCACTCTATCTTTTAGAAGTACTTCACTGTTTTTCTATTATTTATGACTGCTGCATTTTTCTCTCACTTAACTCCCTAATGACGCCATTTGGCGTCATACATACTTCAGACACCACAACTTTCTGAAAAAGTGTTAAAATATCCCGGCAAAATTAAGCCAAATTGAAGAATACAAATAACCGCAAAAATCCAGAGGTTTTCGGCGCGCCCCCTGCGCTAAACGTACAGCGGTTTTCCAAGATCTTGCGATCTGTACCGTCAAGCGTCGCACGCATGCGTGTCCGTAACTCTGCTTGTGAGAAGATAACAACTATGTACACCCGTAGAGAAGTTAGAAGTAGACGTCTACTACTTCCTTCCAACGTGATTTGAGCTGCTTACTGTTGATTAATTTTCAGCTCACTTCGAATTTGCGTGACCATGAGCGTGCGTGAGTGGGTGCCGTGCGTGCCGTGCGTGCGTGATTGAATTGAAACACATTGTGTGATTCGGACCACGCACGCACGCTCATGGTCACGCAAATTCGAAGTGAGCTGAAATCAACAGTAGCTGTCACAAGAGCTCTGAGAGCTGCATGATCCATTCCTCTTGAGATCACATTGCGCATGCGCAGTCCTTGTTTACGGCAGGCCGTTGACGGTTGACATGATTGTTGCAAGATCTTGGAAAACCGCTGTATTGGCGGCGGCATTTTTCTATGGCTTCAGTGCAAATTCCACAACATTTAGGAAAAACAAAATGGCTGCCACAAAATACATTTTATGGCTTCAGGGTGCTCGGAAAACACATTTTTGCGCATTCTTTATGATCTGGGCTACATTTTGCACTCACCAAAACCACTGCTATTTGTGTGTACTTTTCAGTAGCCAGCCCCAAAGTACTAACTTTGAGCAAAATTTGACGAGGTCGTTGCACTTTATCGGCTCCACTGTCGAAGTGGGAGGGGCATATTGACCGACTGACTGAGCTTCTGACTGAGCTTCATGTGTGAGGAAGTCTAGTCGAGGAAGTGTGGTGCTGCATGCTGTTGTAACACTAGTATCGCACATAGTTTGCATTGTGCGCAGCTCTCGCCAGTCTTGTAGCATAGGCGTTTGAAGTCGCGACGCAATGTTTCGCGCAAACGCTTATTTAGGTAGATTTGGTTGCAATCAGCTACCGCCCACGCACGAAACTTCCGGGTTCTGAGCGACAAGGCATGCCGTCACTGTTGATGTTACAGCTTCCGTGTACGGTACCACAAAGCATTAATATTTGATATGCTAAATGAACGATGATAGAGCTTCCTTGCGGTACAAAACTCGAGCGCCTACGCAAATCCCAAGCCAAAATAACAGCTGCCAATCAAAACACTAAGGGATCACTGCTTGTGTTGTTCAACCTTAGCACAAATTTGTTTCCATGAATCAGTAACTTTGAGACAGTATTAATTTTGTGGAATATACATAAATGTATTGTATAATGTATTAAGTAAGTGTGTCCATAATCTGTGTGTCAGAAAATTCACATTTTTGTTATACACAATATTATCGTAAATTCGTATTGACAAAATTAGCTACAACATTAGTAATAAGCGACTAATAAACTTCAGGTCCATCAACATGAGTGCAGGGGAAGTGCCTGCCGACCTGTGCCTTCTCTTTAGAAGCTGGGGAGAGAAAAAAAATTCATAGAGAAACATCTTAATTGACAGCCTGACAGACTAGTGTGCAAGAAGACTAGTGTTCTTGATAGAAGCTCAGAGATGTCATCTCACAATTGACTTTGTTCCAACAAACCCCACAGGTAAATGCACCAACCCAAAGTATAGTCAACCTCAGAGCAAAAGGTTGCATGCCTGCATTCGAGGCAATAGACAGGTTAGAGGCTGTGTTTGGGGTAACTTCCACTAAGGAAACCCTTTCTTAGTTTGCAGTGTTTCTGTGTTTCTTAGAAGTGT
The DNA here is from genome assembly GCA_964017065.1 of Haliclona indistincta. Taxonomy (NCBI): domain Eukaryota; kingdom Metazoa; phylum Porifera; class Demospongiae; order Haplosclerida; family Chalinidae; genus Haliclona; species Haliclona indistincta. The sequence continues at coordinate 4,244,831 of OZ024787.1, read as the reverse complement.
TACACTCATTTGTACAAGATAATAAACCAACAAGCCAGTTGCGTAACATGTGGAGCAAATCCAAAGCCCGGCACAAGGTTCTGCCGATAGTATATAGCCCAGATCCAGCTGCTGTATCACACTACCTGTATGCAACTACAGGTAGTGAAGTTACTATACAGCCAACAGATGTAATATGTAGCACTTGCTACAAGTTGCATGTTGCTATTATCAATGATGATGAGACCAACTGTACAATGGAAGATTCACTCACAAAATGGAGAGAGAGTACAAATGAAAGCACAGATTCTGAAATGCTAACCAGGGCAGTACTCACCGCAGTAATTCTAGTAGGAGAGCATCTTCATAAAAACAAGGCATTGCTTCTCCCGCAAGTCAGTCGTGTATTTGTAGAAGCATATGGAATTTGTACAGATGCTTATACAAATATTAACTCCTTGGACCTAACGCTAGAGTTAGGCAGCAGTACGGTGAAGTTTTTCTCAAGATGGGTGTTAAATCATTAATAATTTACCTACACCTTTACTATGGCAGATGTTTTAGTCTTCAATTTAAGTTCATGACATGCATTTCACAGAACAGCTGCCTATAGACTGTTCACAAATTTGTTTATTTGTGTATTTTTACTTTATTTTAGACATAGCAGTATGTATAGGTATCAAACTTGTTCACAGAAATGTTATTCGGCGTGTCCCGCTTACCAGCTTCCATCTATAGCAAGATATATAGGAGCGACAAAAGCCCCGGTAAACGTTTAAGGATTCAAAACCTGCGAAACCATAAAGATACCTTTACCAAAACAATTCCAGTTGTTTCTTGTAACTATTCTACAACATATAACCACCTAACCTTGGTCAGAAGCTCGCTAATAACATCGTAGTACAGCAATGTTTCTCTCATACTCAACGCCCATATTATTGTCCCGCCATTGCTATGCCTATGGTTACGCCTACTTCCGCTGCCACTAAATTATTAGGGTTGCGTCGCGACTTTCTGAGATACAAACCAAGCCAAAATACATGCGTGGGCGTGAACCCTGAATTTTTCTGCAAAAAGGAAGGACTTAGTCAACCCAGTCTACACAGTGACACTGAGATGCAAGCCTGCTAAATCTGTGACGGCCGATTTTCATTGGACACCCTAGCCTTGAGCTGTTATACTGTACTATGGCAAGGAGTATGTTAATGTTGGTAGTTGCGATGCTATCTGCTACTCTACCGCACTGCTATGGCGGGAAAATTGTGGTCGTCTCCACGTCGGGAAAAGACAACTCAACCGCCTGTTTGTCAGGAGTTGGTAAGTGCAGTAATCTTAGTATGGCACTCGAGGGCGTCACTAACGATACTACTGTTACTATCGAGCGCGGAACATACGCGCTAAGGCATTCTGCTCACCACAAGTTCGACTATGTAAAGAACGTGAATATCTCTGGACAAGCTCCAGCTAGCGAGGTGATGGTGAATTGCAGCGATGGCGCCGGACTGGCCTTTCACCACGCAACAACCGTCCACATCTCTAATGTCTCTTTCTATGGCTGTGGATACGAACAGCTGAGCAACTCTCGCGTTAGCAAAAGCAATAATTTCGCCAAATACAACGTGTCGTTGTTCTTTCAGCTATGTAAAGACGTCACCTTGAACCAAGTCAATGTGTCCTACAGCAAAGGAATCGCGGTTCAATTTTTCGCGACAATCGGAAACAACGAGATCAGTTCGTGTAACTTTATGAACAACACTGGAGGGCAAACTGTTGGCGGAGGCCTGTATATTGAATTTCCCTATTGTCTCCCGGGTAACGACTACTGTGAAGACACCAGTAATGTTCCGGGAGAGTTCAGGACAGGAGGAACATTCAGCATTTTGAACTCAAACTTTTACTACAATGAGGCTAAGAATGAAAGCCGAGTATTCATGGTACCTCATTTAGCAGACCATGTTTCATTTGGCCGTGGAGGAGGTTTGTCTGTATTCTTTAAAGGAAATAGCAGTCTCTCTTCAATCTTTGTTATTCACTGTCATTTTATTGGTAACCAAGCTGTTTATGGAGGAGGTGCATTTGTGGAACTTCAGGATAGTTGCCACAATAACAAGGTTCTTTTTGAATTGTGTAGTTTTGATAGTAACCAAGTAACACAGCAAGGAGGTGGTCTGAGGGTCAACTTTGCATCAAGCATTTCTAGTAGAGGGCCCCAAGTCAGTGATATGCACCACAATAATATTTCAATTTTTATAAACGCTTTTGTCAATAACGAGGCTCATACTAGTGGAGGTGGTATGTTTTTTGGTGCTACACGAGAAAATAGTTCTTCTCCGACTAATAAATTGACCATTGAGTATGGTAAATGGAACGGCAACATAGCTCCAATAGGATCTGCCATCTCTATGATAGGCTGGCATGAAGTAACACATGATGGTGCCATCATTGCACCAGTGCTAGAACAATGTTCGTTTGACTCCAATCGTCCACCTAGCATTGACCATAGTATTCGTGATGAACAGTCAGTTGGAAAAGGCACTGTTTATCTCGATTCAATTCCAATTCAATTTTCTGGTTCGGCTGTCTTTACTAACAATAGACACACTGCAATAGCTGGTGCCAACACAGGTATACATTTCAAGAATTCTGCAAATTATAAATTTGTCAACAACTCTGCTCGTCAAGGTGGTGCCATTGCATTGCTCGGCAATGCTTTCTTTGTTCTAGATCAAGTCACTACGATGGAGTTCATCAACAACACAGCGTATTACTTAGGAGGAGCAATATATGCCACTTCATTGACTGGTCAGGATTCTATCTCTTCTGGTAACTGCTTCATCCGATATTATGACTTGATGAAGGATCCTTGTAAATGGGATGTTAAGTTCAAGTTTATCAACAATACTGCAATGGGCAAGCCCAATGCCATCTACACCTCTTCGCCTCAGCCTTGTCTTTGGGGAAGAGCTTTTGGTCCACCGCGTGATGACCTGAGCAATATGTCAGCTGTTTTTTGTTGGAATAACGCTAGCTTAAGCAAGAAGAAATGGGACTATGGTGGCAATGAATGTGGTGATGAGATAATGTCAGCTCCATCAAAGTTTGGTCTCAATAATAAGCCAACAGTGGAGATATCGTTGAACAATGTAATACCTGGAAGATGGAACAATTTTAACTTGACAATACTTGATGATTTTGGTCACGATGTCAGTAACTATACATTATTTGCTGCTCGGTCTCTCTCTCCTTACGTGATTCTTAGTGATCACTCTCACTATCTTGCACACAACTCTATTCTACTGCATCAGCTAAACTGTGATGTCAAGAGTGGAGCAGTTGCACTGCAGACTGTCAACACACCGAACTCGATTATGGCAACACTTAACGTTACTTTCATGGATTGTCCACCAGGCTTCAAGCTTATACAAGGTCAGTGCACGTGCGTAGCAAATGATTATGACAATAAGTTAGTATGTGATACGAATACTATGCCAGTGCACTCTGACATTGTCCGGGGCTATTGGATTGGTCATTCTCCTTTTGATAACATGACTGTTGTCATGGCATTATGTCGGTTCTGTTCTTATAAAAACAATACCGTCTCAGTAGAAAGTTTTCATGATGTGCAACACAAGCTTTGCCATACAGTAAATAGAAATGGAACGCTCTGTAGCAAGTGCATTGATGGCTATTGTTTTGCTGTCAATTCAGAATCATACGATTGTATCAACTATGACGAAAATTTCTCTTTGCCGTTTCGAATTTTGTCTTTCATTCTTTACAAATTTCTATTTCCGTTGGTATTTCTTTGGTTTGTTTATCGATTTGGTATCAAAATTGCATCAGGAAAATACAATGCTCCGGTGTTTTTTGCTCAAATGGTTACGACAGTAGTTCCTATGGATCTTGATGGAGCCCTCTGGTATCCTCAAGCACTCAAGAAATTTTACTATATGCTCTACGACATGTTGAATTTGGAATTACGGCTACCCGACTATAGCCGATTCTGTATTCATCCTGACATGTCAATAACATTTGTCATAGCATTGAACTACTGTGTTGCTTTATTGCCACTTGTGCTTGTAATCGCCATGGCGATAGTGTACAGGTGTCACGATATGAGAAACACGGTGTGGTGTTGTTATTTCGATGATGACCAGAATCAAGACAGCCACCATAGTAGGACTGGGTGCAAAAAAGTACTTTATTACTTCAACCGAGTATTGTTCTCTAGTAATCGTGATTTTCTCATCTCTGGTGTGGCAGCATTCTTTGTCCTGTCTTACATGAAGATAGCTGTCACTACCTGCATGCTCATCTCTCCCAATACACTTATCAACGGAGACGGTTATGTTCTTTATATGGATGGCACCAAGAGATATCCTGATGACATTATACAGTATCTTGCTCTAGCACTTATATTTTGTGTGTACCTGTTCATGGTACCTTTTTCATTGCTCATACTTCGCTATGGAAAACAAGGATCTGAAGGCTTTCTCCACTATCTTCTTAAAGGACTCCAGGCTAACTTCAGGAGCCTTCCATTAGGTGAGCAAAGCCAGAGGAATCTTACATGCTGCAAAGGCAGAGTTAAAAATAGGAATGTGCATCAGACAGGTATGTGGCGTACAGCAACATTTAATACTGAAACAGAGCTATGCAGTGTTGACTTCAAATGCTGTTTTGGAAGCAGTTGCTTTTCTTCCTGTGGTGTTTATGACTTTCGTTGGGTCTCAGGTGCCTACTTTGTCTTGCGTATTCTCATGGTGTTAATTTATCTTGTTTTTCCACATGACATCCAGCTGTTATCTCAGATGCTGATTTGCTGTGCAGCAGCTGCGTTTTTCATCGTATTTCAACCATATGGCTACAACCATACTGAAAAGGATGAACAACAGCAGGCATCCTTACAACAAGAATTGGATGATACTGTCCAAGGAAGCACCTCAGTGAATTTGGCAAGTTCACCAAGTTCGCCATCAAAGAAGTATAACCGACTAGATGCAGCTGTGTTCTTAGCTCTGGCTATGGTGATCGCTATCAGTATCTACCGCTCATATCTCACTAATATCGATAGCACTGCCTCAATTCCTGCTTTGACACTGCAGTCCATGCTGCTCTTGCTGCCAGCGGCATGGTTTGGATTCCACGTGCTGTCTGATTTGAAGAAACGGTTGTCTGGCTTGAGGAAGTGGGTCACTGATGCTCGACAGAGGAGGTGCCGAGCGGGAAACATTTATGAACCAGTTCCAATAGATGATAAGATTGAAGAAAATAATCATCAGAAGGAAGATGACCAGAGCGAAGATGATGATCAAAATGTTGATTAATATCACCTCTATAATTATAATGCCTGTATTTTTGATTTAACCCTTGATGCACAACGTAGTATTAGCTTTTTATAAAATTTACAATCTTTGATTTTTTTGTCCTACCAATCCGCAAACATCAATCTTCCCAACTTCATAAAAAACGAATCTGTATGTTTTACTGCACTTTTAAATAATCTTTTTATAAGAGCATAAATTTGAAACAAGATAATTTCATGTACACACGAGAGGGAACGGAACTGGAAGTGAGAGAGAGCGGAATGGATTGTGTGGTAGTGTTAGTTTGCTGACTCTGCTACTGGAGGGAGGCTCTCAGTAAGATGTCACTGTATCAACTTAGCCACTATACTTCTGAATTAAGTATGGACCATGCTGCAGCTATGACTAAATTCATATGTCTGTGATACAGAGGAGAGACATAAAATTTTAAATGTAAAAAACACACTTCCAAATACACGCACTTACCAGCAGGTCATCGATTATAGCGAGCTCTATCTTCCTTCTCTTTAGTTAAACTGGATAAAAAGAATCGCACAAATTAATCACTGGTGCGCTGCTGCACTGTAATGATCAACATACTGACTTGAAAATAATTTTCTAAATGACTTGACAATTCAAAGTAAAATTATGAAAAACTTTTATTATTACATAGTACGTCATCATTCACCAATCAGATTGCTCTATTCGAGGGCATTAATGTAGGTTATTGACCGCGCGTAGCGTCTTCTATAGCAACAGACCGTTGCGTCTTTGCGAGTTTGAAAAATTCGCTATGTTATTGCGCTCACAGTGATGAACTATGTAATAAATCATTTATTGCCCTACACAACTCGGGCATTAACCGACATTAATGACCTCGGGAAAGTCGGTTGCCTCGTACAGTCTCGGGCTGCGCCCTCGACCGTAACTCGGGCAACCGACTTTCCCGCGGTCATTAATGTCGGTTAATGCCCTCGCGTGAGGGCAATAACTAATACTTATGCCACGCGGTAGTCGTGGCATATTTAGGGTTGGGCGGAAAATAAGATGGCGGCTACACTTAGGCTAAACGCAATAATTCACGTATATCTTGGCTGTTGACGACATCAGGGGTATTTTAACTACCTAGGGGCTATCCTAAGAGATAAGCGCTTACAATGAGTCTACTAATAAAGACTGTAAGGCAAGTTGCTATGGGCATGGAAAGATGGCGACTCGCCCGGAGGCACTACTACGGCACTGCCATATCTTCGCCGTACGGGCGTTTCAAGCTAATCTAACGCTCTGAAGCTCTTTGCACGATTTGTGCGATTACAAAGAGACCTTCAGAAGCACAAGAAACCAGGTCTAAGGTGGTAAACCAGAGTTCACGTGGTCACCCGTTTGTTCATCTTCTTTCTTCTTCTTCTTATTCTTCTTCTTCAGAGAGCCTAGCGTCGTGGCTAGTGAGCTATTCGAGACAAAACCTACACAGAAACTACACTAGTCGTTGGGAGCAGTGCACCTGATATCTATTTAAGCCTAAAACACTAGCAGAAGCGAGTATTTCCAGAAAAACAGCGATTTTTGGTCCATAACAGACTCCATTCCATCATTCTGTTTGAACTCCGTTACTAGGTTACGCCTACTCGCGCACGCCCGTGTATGTAATTATTCTAATACAAGCGCACCTTAGTACAAATTGCTTGGAACGCGAGTGCTGCTGCCACTAGCAGTGTTCACAGCAGTCTGTACGAGCAAATCTTCACTGTTACACTGGATTTGTCTGTTCAGGCTTGTAAGAATGTTAGCCTAAGCTTAGCTAATGTTGCATGATACGTGTTGCACTAGTTCAGTGCAGAGACGCCTGATCGCCGGAATGCAGCCCGAGCTGATAGCTATAGTTCTCTTTATACACTGTATGCCAACTAAGTCATTAATAAAAAAAGAAAAGAAACAAGTATTAAAAAACATTTTAACCAAAATGCAAGAGATTTAGGGTTGGTACATTTATCGAAAAAGTATGGCGGAAACAAGATTATGAAATGAAAGGATTGTAACAATAGCTGTGTAATGATACCTCCCTAAATTAACTGCTTTCGATAGTTGTGGTTAATTTAATAGGGAGGTATCATTACACTGCTATTGTTACAATCCTTTCATTTCATAATCTTGTTTCCATACTTTTTCGATAAATGTACCAACCCTAAATCTCTTGCATTTTGGTTAAAATGTTTTTTAATACTTTGTATATTATATGTGTGTACATTACTGTTATCTGTCTTACTGCAAAAAACTAGGCACCGAAGGTGCTTATGCCTCGGTGGAATGTTATGCATACATGCCTGTCTGACTAAATACGCTGAACTGAAATGCACAAGCAGTAATGAAAGTCTGCTGTTGCTAGTTGAACACTATGCTAGTGGCTGACGACTTATAAAATTATTACGAAGTTCAGCACCTCATATGAGAGACAATAAATCTGACATGGTATTCAATAATGGCAATGAACATTTTACATAATATTATACTAGTGAGATGTAAGGAGTAGAGAAAAGAAAATAAAAATACACAGTAAAGTTAAACTGCAGCTGTTGTACCTTTCTGTACAGCAATCACAATGCAGTATAATAGTTATGCAATCAGAAGCCAATCAGTGCTGACCACTAATTCAACTGGGCGTGTCTATGTTGTTCAGGGCACAGCACGTACAACGAGCGAGATAGCGTCCATAGCTTGCTTGCACAATTTCTTTAGACATACGATGTAACCTATCAGCTTCTAGGCAGTCAACTGTGGATAATTTTGTCTACGGAGAACTCTAGATCGCCAGCAACGGCCATAGATCGCGAGGTAAGCAAAGCTACGCCTTACCTCTAGATTGCAGCTTCATATACAAGTCTGCCGTGCTGTTCTGAAGTAAAGGCGAACTCACTAGCTGTAAGGCAGCCAACAATAGACAATTTTGTCTTTACATCAGCAACTAGATCGCCAGCCGGCGATCGAGAGGTAAGCAATCACGCTATAACTCACGAACAGAGCCTTGTAACCAAAATCCTTACAATTCATTTTCAAGCAAATATCGACTTTAGCTTGTATTGCAACTTTCAGCGCTTAGTTTTCTGCGAGCGACGAGAAATCCTGCCGACAGACAGACACACACACACACAGACAGATACACAAACCGACTACCGTATGCCCCGTGGCTCCGCCCACCGAGGCATAATTATTAGTACAAAAATAATCGCAAACTCCACTAACTAGTAACTTACTAACAGCCGCATTGTCAGAGCCAGTAGCATACTCAACACTCTGCAGTAATATTGCTTCTATAAGGCCACATAAACTAAATATTTAGATTCTCATCCCCGCCCGCATCACTTATTTGACGGTTTTTGATAAAAATTTAACTCGTTTACTCAGGGTTAAACTTAGCTTGCTCAGCGATCATGGTGTTCGTTGTTGTCCAAATCCGTGCGAGATGTAGGGTTGTTAAGGTTGCATTGTGGCCGACCAGTCACGACTGATCGACGTGTACCACAAGTATTCGTCCGGGCAACTGGACTACTCAGAAGCTATCCCAAGCATGCAGGACTGGGCCGATCACGTGCGCTCTTGGTCGAAGCAAGACCGACGACCTTGTGAGAGTTTCTTTGGATGTACCCGTGGGAGAAGCCGTATCTTCTGTTGGAAACTATGTGGACTTCAACGTTGAACTACAAGAGACAGAGACTACTGCTACTGTTAATGCTTTCACGGTTCTTCTACAAGGTGCTAGAGATAGAAGTTGTTTACCAGAGAAATGGAACTCTAGCAATGCTAAGTTGAGACTAAAGAATAGCATCATCGATTGGCTTACACTGAAGAAACTCGGTTGGATCATGCACTTTAATTCATGCACTCTGCCAGTATACATACTCTGTATTGTTTTTCAATGTTTTTATATAACAAAATCAAATTTAAATTATAAATTGCCTCCCGCCTCATCAAATAATTTGAGCCAGGAGGATGAGAATCTAACTATTTAGTTTATGTGGCCTAATGATGCCTGATTCATGGCAATAATTATTAGTCTATATTTGATATAGACTACTTTAGTTTGCTTCTCTGACGGGCAATGCAGTTAATGGTTAATGACTGTGTCAGCAGGGATCTGTATCATACATTTCCCTGATATGCTGATATTAAATGCAAAGGCAGTGAAGGCGTTACTAGAAGTGCCGCTTTTTCTGATGGAACACTTTTTCAGTTTCGATTTGGTCACAGTTGTTGCATGGTTGCTCACGTGCTGCCGCATGTGCCTCCACTGATTATAGCTGCCTAGCGTACTACGAGCTCTCGTGCCGGAACCTTTCAATGTGTGACGAGCAGTTTTACTATGGCAAGCAGTCTGTTAATGTTGGTAGTTGCGATGCTATCTGCTACTCTACCTCACTGCTATGTTGGGAAAACGGTGATCGTCTCCACGTCGGGAAAATACGGCAACGCAACTGCCTGTTTGCCGGAGTTGGTAAGTGCAGTAATCTTACTATGGCACTCGAGGGCGTCACTAACGATACTACTGTTACTATCGAGCGCGGAACATACGCGCTAAGGCATCCTGCTCAACACAAGTTCGACTATGTAAAGAACGTGAATATCTCTGGACAAGCTCCAGCTAGCGAGGTGATGGTGAATTGCAGCGATGGCGCCGGACTGGCCTTTCACCACGCAACAACCGTCCACATCTCTAATGTCTCTTTCTATGGCTGTGGATACGAACAGCTGAGCAACTCTCGCGTTAGCAAAAGCAATAATTTCGCCAAATACAATGTGTCGTTGTTCTTTCAGCTATGTAAAGACGTCACCTTGAACCAAGTCAATGTGTCCTACAGCAAAGGAATCGCGGTTCAATTTTTCGCGACAATCGGAAACAACGAGATCAGTTCGTGTAACTTTATGAACAACACTGGAGGGCAAACTGTTGGCGGAGGCCTGTATATTGAATTTCCCTATTGTCTCCCGGGTAACGACTACTGTGAAGACACCAGTAATGTTCCAGAAGAGTTTATGACAGGAGGAACATTTCGTATTTCAAACTCAAACTTCTACTACAATGAGGCTAAGGACAAAAGCCGAGTATTCATGGTTCCTCATTTAGCAGACCATGTTTCATTTGGCCGTGGAGGAGGTTTGTCTATATTCTTTAAAGGAAATAGCAGTCTCTCCTTAATCTCTGTCATCCACTGTTGTTTTATTCGTAACCAGGCTGTTTTTGGAGGAGGTGCATTTGTTGACTTTCAGGATAGTTGCCACAATAACAAGGTTCTTTTTGATTGGTGTAGTTTTGATAGTAACCAAGCAACACAGCAAGGAGGTGGTCTGAGGGTCAACTTTGCCTCAAGCATTTCTAGTAAAGGACCCCAAGTCAGTGACATGCACCACAATAATATTACAATATATTTCAATAAGTTTATTGAAAATAAAGCTCGTGTCAGTGGAGGTGGTATGTTTTTTGGTGCTACACGTGAAAATTCTTCTTCACCGACTAATAGTTTGGATATTTCGTATGGAAATTGGACTGAAAACATGGCTCCAGTAGGATCTGCTATCTCCATGATAGGCTGGCATGAAGTAACACATGATGGTGCCATCATTGCACCAGTGCTAGGAGAATGTGTATTTCATTTAAATCGTCCACCTAGCATTGATCATAGTATTTGTGATATACAATCGGTTGGAAAAGGTACTGTTTATCTCGATTCAATTCCAATTCAATTTTCTGGTTATGCTAAATTCCTTAACAATAAACACACTGCATTGGCTGTTGCCAACACTGGTATATATTTCAAGAATTCTATGAATTATACATTTGCCAACAACTCTGCTCGTCAAGGTGGTGCTATTGCTTTGCTTGGCAATGCTTATTTCATTTTAAATCACGGAACTAAACTGGAGTTCATCAACAACACAGCGTATTACTTAGGAGGAGCAATATATGCCACTTCATTGACTGGTCAGGATTCTATCTCTTCTGGTAACTGCTTCATCCGATATTATGACATGATGAAAGACCCTTATAAATGGGATGTTAACTTCAGGTTTATCAACAATACTGCTATGGGCAAGAGCAATGCCATCTACACCTCATCACCACAGCCTTGTCTCTGGGGAAGAGCTTTTGGTCCACCACATGATAACAATCATAGTTTGTCATCAGTCTTTTGTTGGAATAGTGCGGGCAACAAGAAGAAGTGGGATTATGGTAACAAGAAATGTGGTGATGAGATAATGTCAGCTCCATCAAAATTTGGATTCAACAGCGAACCAACAATAGAGATATCATTGAATAATGTATTGCCTGGAAAATGGAAAAGTTTTAACTTAACAACGTTAGATGACTTTGGTCGTGATGTCAGTAACTATACGGTGTTTGCTGCTCGGTCTCTCTCTCCTTACGTGATTCTTAGTGATCACTCTCACTATCTTGCACACAACTCTATTCTGCTTCTTCAGCTAAACTCTAATGTCACAAATGGAAAAATTGCACTGCAGTCTGTCAACACACCTAACCCAATTTTAGCTATACTTGATGTTACTTTTATAGATTGTCCACCTGGCTGTAGGCTTTCACAAGGTCAGTGCAAGTGTGTAGCAGAGGAGTACAACAATCTTTTACAATGTGATACAAATGACACATCAGCACACTCCGATATTAGGCGTGGGTTTTGGATAGGCCATTCTCCCTTTGATAACAAGACTGAAATTATGTTAGCATGCCGGTTCTGTTTTTATGAGAACAATTTTATTTCCGTGACAAATTTTACTGAAGTACAAAACAAGCTTTGCATTGAAGCAGATCATAGAAATGGAACACTCTGTAGCAAGTGCATTGATGGCTATTGCCTTGCTGTCAATTCAGAATCATACGACTGCATTAAATATGATGAAAATTTCTCTCTTCCTTTGCATGTGTTAGCTTTCATTCTTTATAAACTTCTGTTTCCATTTCTATTTCTTTGGTTTGTGTATCGGTTTGGTATCAAGATATCATCAGGAAAATACAATGCTCCAATTTTTTTGCTCAGATGGTTACGACAGTAATTCCTATGGATCTCGATGGAGCCCTCTGGTTTCCTCCTGCGCTCAAAAAATTATACTATAAGTATATACTGTATGATATTATATCGAATTTGGAATTGCGATTGCCCGAGTTTGGTCGGTTCTGTCTTCATCCTCACATGTCAATAACATTGGTAATAGCCTTAAACTACTGTGTTGCTTTACTGCCACTCGTCCTTGTAATTGCCATGGCGATAGTGTACAAGTGTCACGATATGGGAAACAAAGCTTGGTGCTGCAATTTTAAACAAGTCGGTGAAAATGAACCAGACAATGAACAAGAAAGTAGGACTGGGTGCAGGAAAATATTTTATTACATCAATCGAGTATTGTTCTCTAGCAATCGTGATTATCTAGTCTCAGCTATGGCAGCATTCTTTGTCCTGTCTTATACAAAGATAGTGTTCACTACTTGTATGCTCATAACTCCAAATGGTTTCATCAACGGAGATGGTAGTGTTCTTTATATGGATGGAACCAAGAAATATCCTGAAGACATTATACCATATCTTGTGCTAGCGCTTATATTTTGTGTGTATCTGTTCATGGTACCCTTTTCATTGTTCATTCTTCGCTACGGGAAGCAAGGATCTGAAGGCGTTCTCCACTATCTTCTTGTAGGGCTCCAGGCTAACTTCAGGAGCCTTCCATCAGCTAATCGTAGACAGCGGTATCTTCTGTGCTACAAAGACAAAGTTAGACGAACACGTTCTGATCGTACCTGTATGTGGCGTGAAGCAACATTCAATACTGAAACGGAACTTTGCAGTGTTGATTTCAAGTGCTGTTCGGGTAGCAATTGTTTTTGCTCCTGTAGTGCTCATGAGTTTCGTTGGGTGTCAGGTGCCTACTTTGTCTTGCGTATTCTCATGGTGATAAGTTACCTTGCTTTTCCAACATACATGATCGAGTTGGTAACGAAAATGTTCATCTGTTGTGCAGCAGCTGTGTTTTTCATTGTGTTCCAACCATATGGCTACAACCATATAGAACATAATCAAGAACAGATAGCATTGCAACGAGAATTGACTGATACTGCCCAAGGAAATGCCCCAGTGCATTTGATGAATTCGCCATCAAAGAAGTATAACTGACTAGATGCAGCCGTGTTCTTAGCTCTGGCTATGGTGATCGCTATCTGTATCTACCGCTTATATCTCACCGATATTGATAGTACCAAATCTATTCCTGCTCTGATGCTGCAGTCTGTGTTGCTCTTTCTGCCAGCGGCATGGTTCGCCATCAACATTCTGCTTGACTTAAGGAAACGCTTGTCTGTTTTTAAGAAGTGGATTATTGATGCACTGCAGAAGAGACGCAAATGTGGAATCATTTATGAACCAGTGCCTATTAATGAAGACAAAGAAGGCAATGATCAGAACGAACATCAGAACCACAATGTACATTAATTTTTGGATCAGCTAATACCTATACACTTCTGATTAAAGAAACACTTATAAGGTTACTAATCCACTACACTTTACACTACACACTTAGCTGTATACACTTTGGTTTGTTTACTTTGGAACACTTTCCAAAATGCATGTTTTAATTATGTATATCCCATTGATTTTCGTAGATGAATAATTTTAAAATACCATTCTAATGATTTTCATTAGACATAAGATACACAAGAAATATAGCCTCGTCCCCAGGCTCTCGATATAGAGCCTGGGGACGAGGCTAACAAGAAATAGTACTGAAGAAATAAAATGGAAAGTTAAGGATTTATTGTGTGATGCATAGTAGTGTCATTTTTGCTGTTCAGTCCTGCAACCGGAGGTTCTCTTGCTAGGACATCACGGTACCAGTACAGCTAGCTACAATAATAATAGTGGGACTGAGTAAGGTTGTGTGTCTGTAATAAGGGGAAAACAAAACCTATAAAAGCTAGTCACGATTAAAATAATTTAAAGCACAATCTTATCATAGATTTACCAGCATAATTATATTATTATCTTCAACTTTTTGTTAGGAAAAAATTGGTCAATTGCATGCAAACACAAAACATTAAAAAAATCATGTGATAATCGCAATGACATACACAAATCATGTGATAGTCACATGATTATCTGTGTATATAAAATATGTACGGACCATTTTGCAACCCGGACTGTTTTAAAAGGGGCGCCGGCTTTGAAATGGGCTGGCCCGCTTTAAAACAACCATAGATAATTATTGAGTAGAAAAAGTGGAGGAATAATCGCATAACTCAACTAGTAACTTAACAGCTGCATTGTCAGAGCCAGTACCATACTCAAATCAGTTCCTCTACATCTACTTAATATTGCTTCTATACTGACACCTGTTTCATGATAATAATAACTTTAGGTTTCTCCAGTGACCAATGCAGCTGATAATGGCTGTGTCAGCAGACGAATATGTATCATACATTTTCCCTTCTTGTTAGTGATTTGCTCATATTAAATGCAAGGGCAGTGAAGGAAACACTAGAAGTGCCGCTTTGATGGAACACTTTCAGTTTCGATTTGGTCACAGTTGTTGCTTGGTTGCTCACGTGCTGCCGCATGTGCCTGCAAAACCACTGCGACTACATCTGTCTTACTGCAAAAAATTATTAGTACAAAAATAATCGCAAACTCCACTAACTATTAGGGAGGCACGGTAGTGCCTCCCTATGTAGGGTTGAACGGGAAAACAAGATGGCGGCTACATACAATGTATTAGCGTTCAAACGCTGATATTTCGCCTCGTGATGAATTCTATACGTCCAAAGACACTTAGATCTGCTCACTGGCGTTGCCCCATCTTACAGTAGCAAGTAGATTGCTCGAAATTGTTACGAACCTGGAAACGAACCTGGAAATTGTGACGAACCTGGAAATTGTGACGAAATTGTGACGAACCTGGAAATTGTGACGAATAGTAGGGAATACGAACCTGGAAATTGTGACGAACCTGGAAACGGTGAAAATCCACTTTCGTCCAGTGGCGGATCCAGAAAAAGCAGATGGGGTGGGCCAATGTGCGGCGCAAAGCGCCGCCGAAAATTTTTAGCTATTAATATTCATGAGAGGCGTAAATAATTGACTCTGACACGCTTCAACGCGATAGTCGAGCTAGAAGGTTATACAGCGCAGCGAGCGCGCTAGTCAGTAGTGAGAACTCTGCTCAGAACGGTAAGAATTTTGCACTATAGTTAAAACTTTAAAATTTTAGGTGGGATAGTTTGGGTGGGCCAGGCCCTACCTGGCCCACCCCTGGATCCGCCACTGCTTTCGTCATCTTCGTTTTATTCTTCTTCTTCTTTCTTCCACTCGCCTAGCGCCTTTACGCGAGTGGTGCCGAGATCAAAACAGTCACGCACAGTCGTGAAAATTCTCCTGGCAGGTGCCTTTTGAACATTATTTTTAGCGAAACGGCGATCTAAATTCCGCGAGTTCTCGATCGTGATCCATTGTCAGCTAAGTGTTAGATGCCATTATTGCGATTGCGCAATACGCACGTGACCAAGCACTATAGCACACGTGACCAACTCTTCTCATTCGAGGAGGCAACAAAAACTAAGAAGAAGAAGACCAAGCACTAGCTTGAGTATCTTCCCGCCGTATGGATGACCGAGAACACATATTTGTCTGGAGTCTTCGAAGAACGATAAGCTCGAGTAGGATTACCATTCTGCGCTTGCCAGATAATTATAACCGCCGTACAGGTCTCTACATCAAGCGTGGGCGGGGCTCGTATGCACTGTATGCGATATGCATGCATGCGTAGGCGAGCTGATTATAGATATGTACAGCATAACAATTATTTTTAGATACAAGTTTAAAATTGTTAATAATAAAGAAAAGCCATCAACAACAGGAAAAATAAACCAATGGTGGAAACAAAGACGGCTCAGTACGTGTATGATATTGAACTGCACTTCACTGAAAAAGAAAAAAGGACACAAACAAGAAAATTAAAAAAGATTTCTATCGAAATCAAAAGGATGTAGGGTTGTGAAATCTACCACTGGTCCACAATGTAAACTAACAAGGAACAAGCATGGAATGGTAACACGATTGACTTGCTAACAGACCATAGATCCCTACATCAGTGGCTGTACATAAGAACAATAGTTTGTTACAAGCTGAATGCACGTCAGGTGTCAGTCAACACTATAGCTGAACTTGCAACCACTGCAGCCACTGATGTAGGGATCTATGGTCTGTTAGCAAGTGAATCGTGTTACCATTCCATGCTTGTTCCTTGTTAGTTTACATTGTGGACCAGTGGTAGATTTCACAACCCTACATCCTTTTGATTTCGATAGAAATCTTTTTAATTTTCTAGTAACTTATTAACAGCCGCATTGTCAGAGCCAGTAGCATACTCAACACTCTGCATGTATTTAATATTTGCTTCTATAATGATGCCTGTTTCACGACAATAAGTATTAGTCTATCTTTGATATAGACTACTTTAGTTTGCTTCTCTGACGGGCAATGCAGTTAATGGTTAATGACTGTGTCAGCAGGGATCTGTATCATACATTTCCCTGATATGCTGATATTAAATGCAAAGGCAGTGTAGGCGTTACTAGAAGTGCGCTGCCGCTTTTTCTGATGGAACACTGACTTTTTCAGTTTCGATTTGGTCACAGTTGTTGCATGGTTGCTCACGTGCTGCCGCATGTGCCTCAGCTCCACTGATTATAGCTGCCTAGCGTACTACCAGCTCTCGTGAACCTTTCAATGTGACGAGCAGTTTTACTATGGCAAGCAGTCTGTTAATGTTGGTAGTTGCGATGCTTTCTGCTACTCTACCGCACTGCTATGGCGGGAAAATGGTGATCGTCTCCACGTCGGGAAAAGACAACGCAACTGCCTGTTTGTCAGGAGTTGGTAAGTGCAGTAATCTAACTATGGCACTCGAGGGCGTCACTAACGATACTACTTTTACTATCGAGCGCGGTACGTACACGCTACAACATTCTGCTCACCACAAGTTCGACCAAGTAAAGAACGTGGTTATCTCTGGACAAGCTCCAGCTAGCGAGGTGGTAGTGAATTGCAGCGATGGCGCCGGACTGGCTTTTCACCACGCAACAACCGTCCACATCTCTAATGTCTCTTTCTATGGCTGTGGATACGAACAGCTGAGCAACTCTCGCGTTAGGAAAGGCAATAATTTCGCCAAATACAATGTGTCGTTGTTCTTTCAGCTGTGCAAAGACGTCACCTTGAACCAAGTCAATGTGTCCTACAGCAAAGGAATCGCAGTTCAATTTTTTGCGACAATTGGAAATAATGAGATCAATTGGTGTAACTTTATGAACAACACCGGAGGGCAAACTGTTGGCGGAGGCCTGTATATTGAATTTCCCTATTGTCTCCCGGGTAACGACTACTGTGAAGACACCAGTAATGTTCCAGAAGAGTTTATGACAGGAGGAACATTTCGTATTTCAAACTCAAACTTCTACTACAATGAGGCTAAGGACAAAAGCCGAGTATTCATGGTTCCTCATTTAGCAGACCATGTTTCATTTGGCCGTGGAGGAGGTTTGTCTATATTCTTTAAAGGAAATAGCAGTCTCTCCTTAATCTCTGTCATCCACTGTTGTTTTATTCGTAACCAGGCTGTTTTTGGAGGAGGTGCATTTGTTGACTTTCAGGATAGTTGCCACAATAACAAGGTTCTTTTTGATTTGTGTAGTTTTGATAGTAACCAAGCAGCACAGCAAGGAGGTGGTCTGAGGGTCAACTTTGCCTCAAGCATTTCTAGTAAAGGACCCCAAGTCAGTGACATGCACCACAATAATATTACAATATATTTCAATAAGTTTATTGAAAACAAAGCTCGTGTCAGTGGAGGTAGTATGTTTTTTGGTGCTACACGTGAAAATTCTTCTTCACCGACTAATAGTTTGGATATTTCGTATGGAAATTGGACTGAAAACATGGCTCCAGTAGGATCTGCTATCTCCATGATAGGCTGGCATGAAGTAACACATGATGGTGCCATCATTATGCCTCGGTGGGCGGAGCCACGAGGCATACAGTAGTAGTCGTGTTGTCATTCAGTCATTCTGTCATTCAGTCATTCTGTCAGTCTGTCGCAACGATTTCTCGTCGCTCGCTGAAAACTAATCGCTGAAACAAGCAACACGGGTAGAAATCGATACTTGCTCGGATTTGTATTTTGAGAAGTTTGATTTTAAAGCTTAGTGCGTAAGTTACCATGTGAATTGCTCTCGGTTGGTTCGGTTTTGTAGCGCACGTTGAAAGTTAAGCTCTGAAACTAGCAATGCAAGTAGAACACGGTATTATCTCGCTTTTGATCATGTGAAAACGTTATATGAAGCTTAGTTTGTGAGTTATAGCCGAGGTTATGGCGCTATTTACTTTGTTTACCATTGCCGTGTGGCGATCTCATTCTGGACTTCTCCAAAGGCAAAAGCTGTCCACAGTTGACTGCCTAGAAGCTAATAGGTTATAATTATTACTACAGGATAGCAGCGCAGGTCCAGAGAAATTGTGTAAGCAAGCTATGGAAGCTATCTCGCTCGTGGTATGCGTGTGCCGAGTGCTATGCTAAACACTGTAGACACGCCCAGTTGAATTGTGGTTAGCACTGATTGGCTTCTGATTGCATTACTAAAGCACTGCATAGTGATTGCTGTACAGAAATCCTGTATAAATGCATCTGCAGTTGCTGTGTTTGTGGAATGGTGGATAGTTGTGTTTGTGGATAATGTGTCATTCCACCGAGGCATCTGCACCTTAGGTGCTTCATTGCACCAGTACTAGGAGAATGTGTATTTCATTTAAATCGTCCACCTAGCATTGATCATAGTATTTGTGATATACAATCAGTTGGAACTGTTTATCTCGATTCAATTCCAATTCAATTTTCTGGTTATGCTAAATTCCTTAACAATAAACACACTGCATTGGCTGTTGCCAACACTGGTATATATTTCAAGAATTCTACGAACTATACATTTGTCAACAACTCTGCTCGTCAAGGTGGTGCTATTGCTTTGCTTAGCAATGCTTATTTCATTTTAAATCACGGAACTAAATTGGAGTTCATCAACAACACAGCGTATTACTTAGGAGGAGCAATATATGCCACTTAATTGACTGGTCAGGATTCTATCTCTTCTGGTAACTGCTTCATCCGATATTATGACATGATGAAAGACCCTTATAAATGGGACGTTAACTTCAAGTTTATCAACAATACTGCTATGGGCAAGAGCAATGCCATCTACACCTCATCACCACAGCCTTGTCTTTGGGGAAGAGCTTTTGGTCCACCGCATGATAACAATCATAGTTTGTCATCAGTCTTTTGTTGGAATAGTGCGGGCAACAAGAAGAAGTGGGATTATGGTAACAAGAAATGTGGTGATGAGATAATGTCGGCTCCATCAAAATTTGGATTCAACAGCGGATCAACAATAGAGATATCATTGAATAATGTATTGCCTGGAAAATGGAAAAGTTTTAACTTAACAACATTAGATGACTTTGGTCGTGATGTCAGTAACTACACGGTGTTTGCTGCTCGGTCTCTCTCTCCTTACGTGATTCTTAGTGATCACTCTCACTATCTTGCACACAACTCTATTCTGCTTCTTCAGCCAAACTCTAATGTCACAAATGGAAAAATTGCACTGCAGTCTGTCAACACACCTAACCCAATTTTAGCTATACTTGATGTTACTTTTATGGATTGTCCACCTGGCTTTAGGCTTTCACAAGGTCAGTGCAAGTGTGTAGCAGAGGAGTACAACAATCTTTTACAATGTGATACAAATGACACATCAGCACACTCCGATATTAGGCGTGGGTTTTGGATAGGCCATTCTCCCTTTGATAACAAGACTGAAATTATGTTAGCATGCCGGTTCTGTTTTTATGAGAACAATTTTATTTCCGTGACAAATTTTACTGAAGTACAAAACAAGCTTTGCATTGAAGCAGATAGAAATGGAACACTCTGTAGCAAGTGCATTGATGGCTATTGCCTTGCTGTCAATTCAGAATCATACGACTGCATTAAATATGATGAAAATTTCTCTCTTCCTTTGCATGTGTTAGCTAGCTTTCATTCTTTATAAACTTCTGTTCCCATTTCTATTCCTTTGGTTTGTGTATCGGTTTGGTATCAAGATATCATCAGGAAAATACAATGCTCCAATTTTTTTTGCTCAGATGGTTACGACAGTAATTCCTATGGATCTCGATGGAGCCCTCTGGTTTCCTCCTGCGCTCAAAAAATTATACTATGTACTGTATGATATATCGAATTTGGAATTGCGATTGCCCGAGTTTGGTTGGTTCTGTCTTCATCCTCATATGTCAATAACATTGGTAATAGCCTTAAACTACCGTGTTGCTTTACTGCCACTTGCCCTTGTAATTGTCATGGCGATAGTGTACAAGTGTCACGATATGGGAAACAAAGCTTGGTGCTGCAATTTTAAACAAGTCGGTGAAAATGAACTAGACACTAAACAAGAAAGTAAGACTGGGTGCAAGAAAATATTTTATTACATCAATCGAGTATTGTTCTCTAGCAATCGTGATTATCTTGTCTCAGCTATGGCAGCATTCTTTGTCCTGTCTTATACAAAGATAGTGTTCACTACTTGTATGCTCATAACTCCAATTGATTTCATCAACGGAAATGGTAGTGTTCTTTACATGGATGGAACCAAGAAATATCCTGAAGACATTATACCATATCTTATGCTAGCGCTTTTATTTTGTGTTTATCTGTTTATGGTACCTTTTTTATTGTTCATTCTTCACTACGGGAAGCAAGGATCTGAAGGCGTTCTCCACTATCTTCTTGTAGGGCTTCAGGCTAACTTCAGGAGCCTTCCATCAGCTAATCATAGACAGCAGTATCTTCTGTGCTACAAAGACAAAGTTAGACGAATACGTTCTGATCGTACCTGCATGTGGCGTGAAGCAACATTCAATACCGAAACAGAACTTTACAGTGTTGATTTCAAATGCTGTTCTGGTAGCAGTTGTTTTTGCTCCTGTAGTGCTCATGACTTTCGTTGGGTTTCAGGTGCCTACTTTGTACTTCGTATTCTCATGGTGATAAGTTACCTTGCTTTTCCAACATACATGATCGAGTTGGTAACGAAAATGTTCATCTGTTGTGCAGCAGCTGTGTTTTTCATTGTGTTCCAACCATATGGCTACAACCATATAGAACATAATCAAGAACAGATAGCAATACAACGAGAATTGACTGATACTGCCCAAGGAAATGCCCCAGTGCATTTGATGAATTCGCCATCAAAGAAGTATAACCGACTAGATGCAGCCGTGTTCTTAGCTCTGGCTATGATGATCGCTATCTGTATCTACCGCTTATATCTCACCGATATTGATAGTACCAAATCTATTCCTGCTCTGATGCTGCAGTCTGTGTTGCTCTTTCTGCCAGCGGCATGGTTCGCCATCAACATTCTGCTTGACTTAAAGAAACACTTGTCTGTTTTTAAGAAGTGGATAATTGATGCACTGCAGAAGAGACGCAAATGTGAAATCATTTATGAACCAGTGCCTATTAATGAAGACAAAGAAGGCAATGATCAGAACGAACATCAGGACCACAATGTACATTAATTTTTGGATCAACTAATACCTATACACTTCTGATTAAAAAAACACTTATAAGGTTAATAATCCACTACACTTTACACTACACACTTAGCTGTATACACTTTGGTTTGTTTACTTTGGAACAACTTCACTTTCCAAAATGCTTGTTTTAATTATGTATATATCCCATTGATTTTCGTAGATGAATAATTTTAAAATAAAATTCTAATGATTTTCATTAGACATAAAATACACAAGAAATAGTACTGAAGAAATAAAATGGAAAGTTAAGGATTTATTGTGTGATGCATAGTAGTGTCATTTTTGTTGTTCAGTCCTGCAACCGGAGGTTCTCTTGTTAGGACATCATGGTACCAGTACAGCTAGCTACAATAATAATAGTGGGACCAAGGGCGTATAGAGAGAAGAGGGCATGCAACGCAATAGTACCCGTGAAAACATCGAAATCTTAATTGTTACTAAGAATAGCACTTTCCGTTATCAATTATTGTTATAGTATACGGAGGGTAAACGGAAACTAACGTCACTACACAAAGTAATGGCAGACCAAGCTGAAGAACACTGCACAATACCATGCTGCGCACGCGGATCACAGCCAAGCCAGTCAAAGCGGATAAAGACCGTGACTTCGTCTACTGTTCGTCGCCTGTTGCTGGTAAAATACTCTGCAGCCGATCAGCAGGAAGCGACAGCGCCAACGATAGACAGCAGTTTCGTTTTACCTGCGTCTCAGCCAACGCCATCAGTGATACGCGACATGGTTGGCAACCACCAGTATCCACAGCTTGATGTCGATTGTAGATTTGTCAGCTAGTTTCCATTGGAGGCTTGGAGCACGCCTCGACACGCCTAGACAAGTACGCTGTATGACGCATCCACGTTGTATGAACCTTGCGTGATGTCACATCCGCGTGGGCGTAAAATCTAATTTTAGTAACAACTAGGATTTCGATGTTTCTATGCGTTGCATGCCCTCTTCTCTCTATACGCCCTTGGTGGGACTGAGTAAGGTTGTGTGTCTGTAATAAAGGGAAAACAAAACCTATAAAAGCAAGTCACATTTAAAGCACAATCTTATCATAGATTTACCAGCATAATTATATTATATCTTCAACTTTCTGTTAGGAAAAAATTGGTCAACTGCATGCAAACACAAAACATTAAAAAAATCACGTGATAATCGCAATGACATACACAAATCATGTGATAGTCACATGATTATGATTTATCTGTGTATATAAAATATGTACGGACCATTGTTTTGCAACCCGGACTGTTTTAAAACGGGCCGCCGGCTTTGAAATGGGTTGGCCCGCTTTAAAACAACCATAGATAATTATTAGTAGAAAAAGTGGAGGAATAATTGCATAACTCAACTAGTAACTTAACAGCTGCATTGTCAGAGCCAGTACCATACTCAAATCAGTTCCTCTACATCTACTTAATATTGCTTCTATACTGACACCTGTTTCATGATAATAATAACTTAAGGTTTCTCTGACCAATGCAGCTGATAATGACAGTGTCAGCAGACGAATATATATCATACATTTTCCCTTCATGTTAGTGATTTGCTCATATTAAATGCAAGGGCAGTGAAGGAAACACTAGAAGTGCCGCTTACTTTGATGGAACACTTTCAGTTTCGATTTGGTCAACAATTGTTGCTTGGTTGCTCACGTGCTGCCGCATGTGCCTGCAAAACCACTGACTATAGCCGCTTAGCGTACTACCAGCTCTCGTGAACCTTTCATGTGACGCCGTTTACTATGGCAAGCAGTCTGTTAATGTTGGTAGTTGCGATGCTATCTGCTAGTCTACCGCACTGCTATGGTGGAAAAACGGTGATCGTCTCTACGTCGGGAAAGGACAACGCAACTGCTTGTTTGTCAGGAGTTGGTAAGTGCAATAATCTTACTATGGCACTCGATGGCGTCACTAACGATACTACTGTTACTATCGAGCGCGGTACGTACACGCTACAATATTCTGCTCACCACAAGTACGACCAAGTAAAGAACGTGGCTATCTCTGGACAAGCTCCAGCTAGCGAGGTGATGGTGAATTGTAGCGATGGCGCCGGACTGGCTTTTCACTACGCAACAACCGTCCACATCTCTAACGTCTCTTTCTATCACTGTGGCTACGAACAGCTGAGCAACTCTCGCGTTAGAAAAGGCACTAATTTCGCCAAATACAAAGTGTCGTTGTTCTTTCAACTGTGTAAAGACGTCACCTTGAACCAAGTCAATGTGTCCTACAGCAAAGGAATCGCGGTTCAATTTTTTGCGACAATCGGAAGCAACGAGATCAGTTCGTGTAACTTTATGAACAACACCGGAGGACAAACTGTTGGCGGAGGCCTGTATATTGAATTTCCCTATTGTCTCCCGGGTAACGACTACTGTGACGACACCAGTAATGTTCCGGAAGAGTTTAGGACTGGAGGAACATTCGGTATTCTGAACTCAAACTTCTACTACAATGAGGCTAAGGATAAAAGGCGAGTATTCATAGTTCCTCGTTTAACAGACCATATTTCATTTGGCCGTGGAGGAGGTTTGTCTGTATTCTTTAAAGGAAATAGCAGTCTCTCTTCAATCCTTGTTATTCACTGTCATTTTATTGGTAATCAAGCTGTTTATGGAGGAGGTGCCTTTGTGGACTTTCAGGATAGTTGCCACAATAACAAGGTTTTTATTAATTTGTGTAGTTTTGATAGTAACCAAGCAACACAGCAAGGAGGTGGTCTGAGGGTCAACTTTGCCTCAAGCATTTCTAGTAAAGGACCCCAAGTCAGTGACATGCACCACAATAATATTACAATTGTTATAAATGCTTTTATCAATAACGAGGCTCGTACTAGTGGAGGTGGTATGTTTTTTGGTGCTACACGTGAAAATAGTTCTTCTCCGACTAATAAATTGACCATTGCGTTTGGTAAATGGACTGCCAACATAGCTCCAGTAGGATCTGCTATCTCTATGATAGGCTGGCATGAAGTAACACATGATGGTGCCATCATAGCACCAGAGCTAGGAGAATGTTCGTTTGACTCCAATCGTCCACCTAGCATTGATCATAGTATTCGTGATGAACAATCAGTTGGAAAAGGTACTGTTTATCTCGATTCAATACCAATTCAATTTTCCGCCTCGGCTTCCTTTACTAACAATAAACACACTGCATTGGCTGGTGCAAACACTGGTATATATTTCAAGAATTCTACGAATTATACATTTGTCAACAACTCTGCTCGTCAAGGTGGTGCCATTGCATTGCTCGGTAACGCTTATTTCATTCTAAATCGCGGAATTAAGCTGAAGTTCATCAAGAACACAGCGTATTACTTAGGAGGAGCAATATATGCCACTTCATTGACTGGTCAGGATTCTATCTCTTCTGGTAACTGCTTCATCCGATATTATGACTTGATGAAAGACCCTTATAAATGGGATGTTAACTTCACGTTTATTGACAATACTGCTATGGGCAAGCCCAATGCCATCTACACCTCTTCACCTCAGCCTTGTCTCTGGGGAAGAGCTTTTGGTCCACCGCGTGATGACCTGAGCAACATGTCAGCTGTTTTCTGTTGGAATAACGCTAGTTCAAGCAAGAAGAAATGGGACTATGGTGGCAGTGAATGTGGTGATGAGATAATGTCAGCTCCATCAAAGTTTGATCACAACCGTACATCAGTAGAGATAAAATTGAATGATGTAATACCTGGAAGATGGAAGAGTTTTGACTTGAAAACATTCGATGATTTTGGTCGCGATGTCAGTAACTATACAGTATTTGCTGCTCAATCTCTCTCTCATAATGTGATTCTTAGTGATCACTCTCACTATCTTGCACACAACTCTATTCTACTGAATCAGCAAAACCGTGACGACAAGAATGGAAGAGTTGCACTGCAGACTGTCAACACACCTAACCCGATTATGGCAACACTTAACGTTACTTTCATGGAATGTCCACCTGGATTCAAGCTTACACAAGAACAGTGCACGTGCGTAGCAAAGAATTATAACAATAAGTTAGTATGTGATACGAATGCTATCCCAGTGCACTCTGACATTGTCCGGGGCTATTGGATTGGATATCTTCCCAATGACAACGAGACTGTTGTCATGGCATTATGTCGGTTCTGTTCTTATAAAAACAATACTGTCTCTGTGGAAAGTCTAGATGATGTGCAAGACAAGCTTTGCTATACAGTAAATAGAAATGGAACACTCTGTAGCAAGTGCAAGAACAGCAGTTATTGTTTTGCTGTCAATTCAGAATCGTACGATTGCATCAACTATGACGAAAATATCTCTTTGCCGTTTCGAATTTTATCTTTCATTCTTTACAAATTTCTATTTCCGTTGATATTTCTTTGGTTTGTGTATCGATTTGGTATCAAAATTGCATCAGGAAAATACAATGCTCCGGTATTTTTTGCTCAAATGGTTACGACAGTAGTTCCTATGGATCTCGATGGAGCCCTCTCGTATCCTTCAGCACTCAAGAAATTTTACTTTATGCTCTACGACATGTTTAATTTGGAATTGCGACTACCCGACTATAGCCGATTCTGTATTCATCCTAACATGTCAATAACATTTGTCATAGCATTGAACTACTGTGTTGCTTTACTGCCACTTGTGCTTGTAATCGCCATGGCGATAGTGTACTGGTGTTACGATATGGGACACAAGAAGTGGTGTTGTTATTTCGACGATGACCAGAATCAGGACAGCCATAGTAGGACAGGGTGCAAAAAAGTATTTTATTACATCAACCGATTTTTTTTCTCAAACAAACGCGAACATCTGGTATCTTGTGTGGCAGCATTCTTTGTCCTGTCTTACATGAAGATAGCTGTCACTACCTGCATGCTCATCTCTCCCACTAAACTTATCAACAAAGATGGTTATGTTCTTTATATGGATGGAACCAAGAAATATCCTGATGACATTATACATTATCTTGTACTAGCACTTCTATTTTGTGTATACCTGTTCATGGTACCTTTTTCATTGCTCATACTTCGCTATGGGGGACAAGAATATGAAGGCTTTCTCCACTATCTTCTTAAAGGACTCCAGGCTAACTTCAGGAGCCTTCCACCTGGTGACCAAAACACTGAAAGTAGACGATATTTAACGTGCTGGAAAGACAAAAAAATATGTAATCGGTGTGAAGCAAAATTCAATACTGATACGGAGCTATGCAGTGCTGTGTTCGAATGCTGTCCAGGTGCATGTAGCATTTGCTTTTGTTCCTGCAGTGTTTATGACTTTCGTTGGGTCTCAGGTGCCTACTTTGTCTTGCGTATTCTCATGGTGTTAAGTTACCTTGTTTTACCAACTGACATGATCCAGCTGTTGTGTCAGATGGTGATTTGCTGCGCAGCAGCTGCGTTTTTCATCGTATTTCAACCATATGGCTACAACCATACTGAAAAAGAGAAACAACAGCAAGAATCCTTACAACAAGAACTGGATTATACAGCCCAAGCAAGCACCTCAGTGAATTTGGCTAGATCTCCATCAAAGAAATATAACCGACTAGATGCAGCTGTGTTCTTAGCTCTGGCTATGGTGATCGCTATCGGTATCTACCGCTTATATCTCACTAATATCAATAGCACTGCCTCAATTCCTGCTTTGACACTGCAGTCCGTGCTGCTCTTCCTGCCTGCGGTATGGTTTGGATTCCACATGCTGTCCGATTTGAAGAAACGGTTGTCTGATTTCGGAAAGTGGTGCACTGATGTTCAGCAGAGGAGGCGCCGAGGGGGAATATTGTATGACCCAGTTCCAGTAGATGATAAAAATGAAGAAAACGATGATCAAAATGTTGATTAAAATTTTTTCACCTTAATAGTGAGGCTATACTTTTGATTTAACTCCTGATTCAAAACTTAGTTTATCTAAATCTTGTATCAAAACTTACAATCATATTGATTTTTGTCCTTCCAATCTTAAATTTTGAATCAAAACTTAGTTTATTTGAATCTTGTATCAAAACTTACAATCATTGATTTTTTGTCCTATCTACTACCAATCTTAAATTTAGACTTTATTCCAAACTTTGATTTTGTTCGTAAAAACTTCACCATACCAATCTACATGTTAATGCACTTTTGAATAATCTTTTTATAAGAACATAAATTTCTAATGACTTGAAACAAAATAATTTCACGTACAAACGAGAGGGAGAGAGACGGATGAAAGAGAGAGAGAGGAGTGAGAGAAATGGATTGTGTGGTAGTGTCAGTTTGCTGCCCCTGCAACTGGGGGCTCCCTTTCTAGGACGTCAACGTACCAACTAGCCACTTCTTCTGGATTATGGACTATACTACGAATAAAGACGTGCTCCTGTGATACAGGGGAAAAGTAAGATAAAATTTAAATGTAAAAGCGCATTTTTACACTTACCAGCATTTCAACATAGCGAATTCTGTTATCTGTCTCTTTTGTTAAACTGGATAAAAATGTAATGTTAAGTCACAAAATTAGTCATCTGACAGTCACATGACTGCACTCATAAATCATGTGATTGTCACATGATATTTACTTACCATCTATGTACGAAGTCTTTGAAGTTCTCACTGAAGCCTCTGTCATCTGGCATTCTTGGTGCATCCCCTTCTATCACTAGCTTAATCTGCTCAAACACATTCTTGTATTGTCTGTAGGGGAATTCCCC
Organism: Haliclona indistincta; assembly: GCA_964017065.1. Taxonomy (NCBI): domain Eukaryota; kingdom Metazoa; phylum Porifera; class Demospongiae; order Haplosclerida; family Chalinidae; genus Haliclona; species Haliclona indistincta. The sequence continues at coordinate 4,216,162 of OZ024787.1, read as the reverse complement.
AACCGCTAATTCGTACTGTGTGACAGACATGGCAGTGGATCCAATAATTATGATAAAATGAAGACTTACTAAAGTGATTCCGTAGCTCCAGACATCAGAGCGATGGTCGTACTTCTTAGAACCGCTGATAATCCGCTCAGGCTGAGGGAAAAAGTAGAATGGTGACATGAGTGCTACCATTTTTTCAACTAAAAAAATTGTGTTTGTTTAGAAGACATGACAAACATTGATCAACTGAAAGTTTTTAAATTACATAGAAGTTAATGATTTATCACCAAGATGTAGGAAAAACCAAAAAGGAAAAGAGCAAAGTAATACATGCACAGGTCACAAGGAAAAGAAACCACAACAAACGAACAAAAACAACAAAAACAGGAAAACCTATCTAGCTAACATTAGATGAGGAGCACACCCAAGGGAAACTGATAATTTTATAAGCAATTACAACACTGGATTACAAGTAAAATTTTGAAAAAGTAATTTCATAAACTTTTTGTTTACATTGACCGTAACAATAACATTATATGTCTTACTGCAAGATACGGCCGGCAACCAATGTCAGTTTTGGCAAATGAGTTGACCAATTCTCCCGAGATACCAAAGTCGCAAAGCTTGATTTCTCCTTTGCGATTGATGAGGATATTGGAAGGCTTGACATCTAAGACACACGACGTAAAAGGAGAGAGTGAGTGAGGTTGGAAGTCCCGCGCTTACCTCTGTGCATGACATTCAGTTCTGTTTTCAAGTAATCTAGGGCTTTTAGTGTCTATATGAGAGAGCAATTCCATGAAAACAAATTGTTGTAACAACAAAATAAGATTTAGGGAAAACAAGTTTTGACTGAGCGCAGTGTTCACTTACAGCAAAAGCCATTGAGCCAACGATACTTTCAGGTATTCTCTCTTTCAGTTTGTTATAGACTGAACGACAGACTATGTCCAGTGATCGATCCATTAATTCCATACATATCCACACATCACCCTGAGAGATGGAGAGAGAGAGAGAGAGGGAGGGAGGGAGAGAGAGAGAGAGAGAGAGAGAGAGAGAGAGAGAGGAGAGAGGAAGGAATAAAAGAAAGAGGGAGAGACAGATGATGAGAGAAGGTATCGATAGTGTGGGCATGTTGTATCTAGAATAATTATCATTCCAGAAGACCATGCCAATATCATGAGAGGCAAAGGGAGAGACCCTGTGTAAAGTGCGATAACAATTCGAGCAGCAAAAACAGGAAACTACATGTAGACCAGCTTATTCAAAAGCATCAATAACACAAACACATCTCTCCAAGTTTTCAGTTCAAGACACAAATGACAGATGCGTACAAAACAGGGGTAATTTCCCGGGAAGATTCCTTAGTGATGAGGCATGATCACTATTTCTACGGCAAAGGATACGAAGCACAAGTACTCAGAGGGGGGCTGTCTGTCCTGAAAAACAAATTGTTCAATTGCATGACAAAATTCCGAGTCATGCATGCATAACTACACGACCATGCACTGCTCTGTGTACATAAGTACAAGTAGAGAGTGAGGTAATAGGAATCTAATCTCTTTGTACCTCACGGAATAAAGCCCCATAGAATGTGACGGTATAGGGACAGTCTAAGCTTCTCATGGCTATGTTGTAGTCCATCAGGACATGCTTGTTTTCTTGTTGGTCAAGAGTAGCTCTTATTCTCTGTAGCACGAAGGAGAGAGAGAGAGAGAGAGAGAGAGAGAGAGAGAGAGAGAGAGAGAGAGAGAGAGAGAGAGAGAGAGAGAGAGAGGGAAGGAGAGAGAGGATCAAGAAAGAAGGAACAAAGAGAGTGACAGAGAATGAGAGAGTGGGAAAGAGAAAAAATTGTAAGTGATTAGGAGACTACCCATAACAAATTTCATGTGTCAATTGAAGACATGATTTACACAGTGCAACCTCTAACAGTGAAATCCTGAAAGAGCATGAATCATACAGCGGTTTGAAGAGATCTTACAACGCCACAGTCAAAGCGGAAGTAATACGTTGACCAATCAAACATGGCTGGTCACGTGTGAACCTGCATCAGAGAATTGAAGCGCGTGTTTGATTGGTCAACGTAAGTAAACGTGTTACTTCCGCTTTCATTGTGGTGTTGCAAGATTTCTTCAAATCGCTGTAACCTTGCAGTCAAAGCGGAAGCAATACGTTGAACAATCAAACATGGCTGGTCACGTGCGGACATGCATCAGAGAATTGAAGCGTGTGTTTGATTGGTCAACGTAAGAAAACGTGTTACTTTCGCTTTGATTGTGGTGTTGCAAGATTTCTTCAAATCGCTGTAACCATGGTCACATTATGGATTCACCCAATCAAACCACCCAAACTAGCACTGTGTTATATAAACTGTAACACTATAAAACAAGAATGTCAACTACCATCTAGATTACACACAACACTGCACGTATTGACGTACACGTTGACACAAGGAACGCCAAATTGTATCATGGATGAATGTGCTATCTGATAATAGGAGTATGCAGGGAGTATGTAAACAATGACCATCTATGAGAATGTACCAGAAGGTCATAAGCCAGGAAAGAGAGAGAGAGAGAGATAGCTAGAAAGGGAGGAAGGGAGAGAGAGAGGGATGAAGGGAGAGAGAGAAGGAAAGAGAGAGGGGGGAGAAAGAGAGCTAAAGAGGGAGGAAGGGAGAGAGAAAAAGAGAGACAGAGAGAGAAGGAGAGGGAGAAAAAGAGAGAGAAAGTATAATCTAACCTTCACAGCCATGATAGTTCCTGTTTCTTTGTGTCTCATTTTGTTCACCGTCCCGTAAGCTCCTCTGCCCAGTTCTCCCTCATCTTCGAGGTCCTCAACAGTCAACTTAAAACTCTGCACAAAGCTCATCAAACCTGTTTGGCAGGATATACAAACCAGTAAACAAACCTTAGCATCAATAGTCACTGTGGCAACATCATCAAGTGGACTATTGAAGAAGAGCGAAAACAGATTCATTTTGCAAGTTTTCTGAGTGCACCTACATTTCTGGTTGCTTTGGAGGGCCCTGGTCTGGGATCTTGATCGGATCCACTGCTACTTTTAATTTGAAGTTGCGTCCTACGTGGGAAGAACCACTAGGTCACACAAAACTAACTAGCAGCTATCTGGCGCGATTAGAGCTGAAATTTCTTAAGTTAAAACTTACGCATTGGCATTCTCTAATCGCAGAGACGAGGTCTCAGACGACAGACGATCTTTTCGTGCGAGGAAAGAGCGATGAACTTCACCAAATCCGAATCCCCGATCCAGAATAAAAAATAAACTCCGTTGAACTCCGTGCGCGACCGTGTTAACAGCAATGAGGGGAACCCCCAAGAGCTCGCACGTGATCGCGGTGCAAAGTGCAGACAAAACATAGCATTGATTTAGCCAGGCCAGCAGTTCTTCTCTCACAATGGACGATCGCCAGAAGCTATTACCAGGTATGAAATCACCGTTCTTCTGCCTGCTGTCTTAACTTGTCCATCACTTTCGTTCCAGATGGAGGCGCACCTCCACCTCCTTATGCACCAGAGCCGATGCGCTACACGCAGCCAGTTCCCGCGCCCGCCACCGCTCCTCCACCGTACGACCCGACACAGCCACCACCTCGCCCCGTAGCGGCACAACAGACCACGATAGTGGTGAGAAAACCCGTTTTCTGTAGTTGCACGTGACCTTACAAAGTACCTAACAATTGTTCAGATTGTGGACGGTCCATGCTCGGTTACAAACTGTCGTGGATCTTTTGTTGAGATTGCATGTTCGAATTGTGAGCTTTGTAATTTATAAACAATTTAATCTAGTATAAGCCTAACATAGTATAACCTAATGTCCGCAGCCTTGATTTTTGGTTTAGTCTTCGGTGTGTTTTTGTACCCCTCTACAGTTTGTTTGTCAAATCTGAAGCCTGTAAAAATAAATTCTCGTCACTTCATTCTCTCTAGCTGCTTGGTAAAAGGTCCCTCTGGGTTAGTTCGAGGTCAAAGGTGGATTGCATGTTCAGGTGCTAGAAATGTCACTCTCTGGGTGGTTTCCCATAATCTGGTCTAGTAGCAGTAGTAGCATATTGACCTCTAGGCTGCATGCTTATACTACTGTTGTTGCAGAATTTTGTTACCGTGGAGTGACGTCACATAGAAAAATATTTTTATAATGCTGACTACGATTAGTCAAGCATTCTATTACACCCACTATTTGTTGTTTATCCCGGCTAACAGCTTAACTAAGGCACTTAAAATCCTTCTGGTCTGAGTACAGTGTGGAATAAATAGCTCATTGACTGCCAGCTCGTACATGTGTGATCGACAGGTGAAGACATCTGTTCCCCATTATGCCCACTGAATTTAATATTGAAATTGATGAATGTCCCAATTTTTCTCATATTATGCAATGAAATATTATACGTAGTACAGTTTTAGTTTTGTGGTGACAATAGTATACAATACAAATCAGAACCAGAATGTTTGATTTTAAAAGTTTTTTTTCTTCTCATCAGGTGCAGCAAGGTATCCCTGTGCGATGCATACCACTCCGCACCATCCCTCCTCCTCCTGACTACACTGCTCTAGCTATCATTGCTACTATATGCTTCTTCCCTCTTGGACTGATAGCTCTGTTCCTTGCTTTAAGGGTATGGTACACTCTTTCTTTCTCTCTCTCTCTCTCTCTCTCTCTCTCTCTCTCTCTCTCTCTCTCTCTCTCTCTCTCTCTCTCTCTTCTCTCATTCTTTCTCACTCTCTCACTCTTTCTCACTCTCTTTCTCTCGCTCTTTCTCTCTCTCTCTCCCTCCCTCTCTCTCTCTCCCTCCCCCCTCTCTCTCCCCCCTCTCTCCCTCCCTCCCTCCCTCCCTCTCTCTCTCCCTCTCTCTCTCTCTCTCTCTCAACTCACCTCTTTCTATTCTTGCTTCTCTCTCTCATTGATGCTAAGCTTCGTCACATATTTGACATGCTCTAACGCATGCCAGACACCAAATAATAGTAATGGTTAACAGTAAAACTGACAAGCATAAAAATAATTGTCCTATTGGAAGATACCCTCAATGATTCCCATCTTCCCAATAACTGAAGGTGTTTATCTACTTAAATATTACTACAGTCTAGTGCAAGATGTGGTTGACTGAGCTTTGATGGTGAATATATTGGTTCTAGTCCCAACATGAGTCATGAAAGGGCACAGCATACTTCAGTATATACCCACACTACAGTAGCACAGCTCAGCTTCATGCTAAATGTGTGATACACACATCAAAGTATTGGATCACAACAATTCATTGTGCTACATTTCGTTCAGTTCACAATTTGAAAAATGATCAGGATTGTATGTCTCTTGCAATGTGAGTGTTTGGTTAGAGTCTTAAGTTTCTTAACTGGCTGACTCTATTAATTTTGTTTAAAAGGTGGTATAGTAGTTGAGGCGCTGCTGCTGTAGTCATACATCTGCTTTCTACGTGTGTACGGTGTGTGACACACACACCTAACAATATTATGACATTAGCTTCAGTAGTGTAGTGCCTATCGAGCTATTACCATTAGTAACAATCAGATTATTTATCTTGAGTAGAAACACTGTACTACAGTGGAGTCCCTATAAGGCGGACACCATCGGGACCAACTAAAAGCGTCCATTATAGAGAGGGTGTCCTCTGGTCAGGGGTTTGTTATACATTATGTGGGTTATATCTGGGATCCAGTGTAGTGTTTTGACAGAATTAGGTCAGGATTCAAAGACTGTCTTATTAGCAGAACACACACATTTAAATAGAGCTAGGAACAATGAATTACAAACAGAGACACTAAGATTACAACTCTAGACACATAAGGCCGTGCAGAACACAGCGACCAACAACTATGTACAATCAATGTTCAATCACGAACAGGCTCCAATTGTTTAAACACAATATCCAGAAAGTGTCCATTATAGAGGGATGAGGGTGTCCTTTAAGAGGGATTCCACTGTAGTGAAAAGTGTGATTTACATGCATTACATATGTAGAATACTTAAATGTGCCTGTAACCAAATATATTGTATCCTGTATCTGTGTATTTGAAACATGCTTAAGTGAGTCCCCACATTGATTGATAGGGTGAGAATGACACGAAGAATTGTTGTTCTAATGTTCCAAATTTTGGAGGGTCATACTTTTGGTAATGACCCGGATTTTGTGCTTTGGCGAATTTAATTTTGACATCCAGTGCCTGGCTCACGTCAAGGGGTCATCGAACTTTAGGGGCACAAGGGCATGCAACTCTGAATACCATAGTGTAGACGGCATAGTGCTGAGTGTTACTATGAATAGATATCCGTATAATCACGTAAACTTAACATAAACGGTCGTTCGCAAAAGTTTGCAGGTGTGTCCTGAATTCAAAGGGTGGCAGCGCGTATCAAGAGTGACAGCTAGTGACTCAGTGCCAATGGATAAGAACCGTTCATCTTCGCCTTTGCTTCATGCGTGCTGTGCAGTATCGATGGTGACATCACCAGTACAGTGTGTACTTGTGCACTCTCAGTAGATCATGCTTGTGCACATGACCAACAGGAAACATTAACTTATTAATAGTTATAAATTCTATTTATAGTAACACCCATCACTATGCTGTCTACATTAGTTGCATGCCCTATCGCCGCTTCGCAGCTCGATAAACCATTAACTCTTGCTCACGTATTACTGTAATAGAAAAAGTAGATTTTGGCGAAATTTATTTTGGCGAATGCTTGATGATTCGCCAAATTCACCAAAATGTCTAGCTATACGATGTGTTCTAGTCTATAGTGATTTCCATGTACACATCAAATTACTATTTCTACTCAGTTGTTACGTATTCTTGCTATTAATTTTGCTTTAAATTATTTCTCGTAGGTGAGAGAGCATGTTGCTAGCGGTGACTACCGTAGCGCCTATGCTAGTGCTGTCTCTACTCGTATTCTCAGTCGTCTGTCTATATCACTTGGAACGCTGGTACTGGTTTGCATCATTCTGGGTATAGTGCTGCCCATCACTGTGGGCTGATCCTGTAACACAAGATGATAACAGACCTACAGTACCATTGAGTGTCAAAGCTGAACTACACTATTATAGATCTATGAAAATACCTGTACCTACATGTACATGTGTTGTGTCTACATGTTTTGTGCTGTTTTCTCCATCATTACATTTTTGAATTATTAATTTCATGAAAATACTACTCTTTTGGGGCAATCAGAGATTATTAATTATTTTAGACTGGCTTAGTAAAGAAAAGCATAGGTGAAAAGTACAGGAGAAAGCCTAGGTGCTTGTTCTGGAAAGAGCTGCTTCGAGCCACGCCTATGACGCATGTGTAATAATTAATTATAATAATTATAATCGTTTTTATGCCTCGGTGGGCGGAGCCACGAGGCATACTGTAATCGCGTTGTCTGTCTGTTACACCATTTTTGCGGCCCACGCTTAACGATGAGCCCTGAAACTAGCAATGCAAGTACAACTCGATATTATCTCGCTTTTGAACATTTGAAACTTGTATACGAAGCTTCGTTCTCGAGATATGGCGTGATTTGCTTACCGTTGCTGGCGATCTGGACTTCTCCAAAGGCAAAGCTGTCCACAGTTGACTGCCTAGAAGCTGATAGGTTCAAATTTTACTACAGGTTAGCAGCGCAGGTCCAGAGAAATCGTGTAAGCAAGCTATGGAAGCTATCTCGCTCGTGGTATGCGTGTGACTGCTGCGCTAAACTCGGTAGACACGCCCAGTTGAATGGTGGTTAGCACTGATTGGCATAACTAAAGCACTGCATTGTGTCTATACAGAAATCCTGTATACATGCATCTGCAGTTGCTGTGTTTGTGGATAGTTGTGTTTGTGGATATTTGCTGTACAGAAATCCTGTATACATGCATCTGCAGTTGCTCTGTTTGTGGAATGGTGGATAGTTGTGTTTGTGGATGATGTTTTTATAAGTTTTCAGTCACTAACATAGTGTTCAACTAGCAACAGCAGACTTTATTACTGGTTGTATATTTCAGTTCAGCGTATTTAGTCAGACAGGCATGTATGCATAACATTCCACCGAGGCATAAGCACCTTCGGTGCCTAGTTGATCTCTTGGGCAGTGTGTGGTGGTTAGGTAGTGACTGTCTCTTGGGTAGTGTGAGAGGGGTCAGAGTCCATGATTGAACGCAATAATTCACACACTTCGTGATGACCTTGATTCGCAGCGAGGTCAAGTGATGTATTACCATCATTGTCAGTAACTGAGACTTGAGCACCTGATGCTAGGAGTGTCTTACAAACCGTCAAGTGTCCATACTCTGCTGCACAATGAAGAGCTGTGATACCATTTGAGCTCTGTATGCTGACATCAGCTCTTGCCTTAAGTAGAACTTCTATTCCTTTCTCATATCCATATCCTGCTGCCTGCATAAGAGCTGTGAAACCATCATCTTTAGTCTGAGTGTTGGGATTTGCACCAGCTGACAGGAGCTTCTCTAGTATGGTAGGATCCATCGGGTCATCACCTATAATACAGGCATCAAGGAGAGGTGAATATTCTCCACCACACTGGTTTGGATCAGCTCCACCAGCAAGAAGAAGATCAACACATACTGTTCTCTGCCGATCACAAGCAACTATTAATGCTGTTGCATCAAGACCCTTTGTTAGTATGTTGAGATCAGCTCCATAGTTGATGAGTACACGGACAACTTCAGAGTGACCTAACTCGCTTGCCATCATGATTGAAGTAGCTCCATCCTCATCTTGTGTATTCACTGGAGCACCTTCATCCAGTAAGTACTGGACAATGCTGGTGTGACCACCCTCTGCTGCATACATCAGTGCTGTTCTTTGTTCCTCATCTTTTATGTTGAGATCTGCTCCTGACTGTACCATTAGCTTGACTAGTTCATATTGAGGTGTCTCTGAGGAACATGCGTACATTAGAGCTGTCCATCCAGTCTTGCTCTGTTGGTTGATATTAGCATGTGCTTGGAGAAGCAAAGTAGCGATTCTGATGTTCCCATAATTACACGCTATCATGAGAGGAGTGGATCCCTCACTATCAGAGGAGTTCGGGTCTGCTTCAAGAATACCGAGTAGAGTCATGACAGCATCTGCACAATCAGCACGAGTAGCTTGATTCAATGCTGAGTTAATCAGGAATGACGTGTCTTCCTCCTCTTCCTGCTTCAATATATCGATCTCTGAAATGCTCATTCTCAGGATCCCGACTAGTTGCATGAAAGCTGTCTTCTCTTGGGCCTGAGCAACTAATGATGGAACTGAAGACTTACGAGTAAACCATGTTACACAGATACATCCTGATTTCACTGTGATGTTGGCAAAAGATGTGGAATTTTCTTCAAAGATATGTTCTACAAGTCGTTGAAACCGTTTGATGGTCACTCGCTGCCAACATTTAGCCAGCTTGATGATAACTTGAGGTGCTCCTGCATTGTGTGAGGATTGCGGTTCGATTTCCTTGAGAAGATCCATACTGGTGGACTCTTTGAACTCCTCCAGCTGACGTTCATACTCATTCAGTTGATGTTTCAATGGCTCTCCTATGAACTTATCTATGATGTTTCCAAGAACAGCAGTATTCAAGAAGCAGTAGTATGGACTGATCAGTTGGAACAGATCATCAATGGTGGTAGCCTGCAACAGTGTTTTGTCTTCCTCAAGCAGATCGATCAGGAATCGTCCAAGCTTCATGGGCAGGACCTGCTTCTCATCCAGAGAGGTCTTGAGGTTGAATGTTAGCTCAGCATAAGATGATTCTAGTTTCCTGAATTGAGTAACAACCTTCTTAGGCAGTAGCACTTGCGTTTTCTGCGCCAAGTTATCGCCTTGCTTCGAGCTGTTTTGTGACTCACTGGCGGCGGCGGTGGCGGGAGGAGATGGCGGGAGATGAAACTGACGGATTTGATCGGCGGTTGTATTTTCATTGCATTTACCTAGTGCTCGAGCGACATCAGCCCAGGAGGCGTTAGGGTACCTCTTCATCCAGGAGGTGAAAAGCTCTATCTTGCATCGCTTTATTCCGTCACGAGAGCACCTTCCCTCTATATCCTGGAGCTCTTCAGAAGGCATCTTTAAGTAGACACCCAACGTATACCAGTCCGTTACTTTAGTACTGGCTTCAAGAAGATCCACTAAGTCCAAGGAAGAAGACATGGTCGCACCGGAAACGATTGTGTGAGACAATGATGAGAGCCTGATCTGAGCGAGGTCTAGTCATGGAAAAGTGAGTTCACAGTAATTTCTGCTCAGTGCAGATAGGGCATTCTAACGCAATTGTATAGTACTATTTCCTTTTGGTTTTTAATATCCTGTGATGAGATTGTGGTGAATATGTGGTGAATTTGGCGAATGCTTGATGATTCGCCAAATTCACCAAATGTCTAGCTATACGGTGTGTTCTAGTCTATAGTGATTTCCATGTACACATCAAATTACTATTTCTACTCAGTTGTTACGTATTCTTGCTATTAATTTTGCTTTAAATTTCTCTCTCTCTCTTAGGTGAGAGAGCATGTTGCTAGCGGTGACTACCGTAGCGCCTATGCTAGTGCTGTCTCTACTCGTATTCTCAGTCGTCTGTCTATATCACTCGGAACGCTGGTACTGGTTTGCATCATCCTGGCTATAGTGCTGCCGATCACTGTGGGATGATCCTGTAACACAAGATGATAACATACGTACAGTACCATTGAGTGTCAAAGCTGAACTACACTATTATAGATCTATGAAAATGCCTACTTGTACATGTGTTGTGTCTACATGTTTTGTGCTGTTTTCTCCATCATTACATTTTTGAATTATTTTTTTCATGAACATACTACTCTTTTGGGGCAATCAGAGATTATTGATTATTTTAGACTGTCTTAGTAAAGAGAAGCGTGGTACAGGAAGAAAGCCTTGGTGCTTGTTCTGGAACGAGCTGCTTCGAGCCACGCCTATGACGCACGTGCATATACTAGATGAGTACGTTTTTATGGGAGACACTAGAAGGTAAACATTCCTTTTCACGGTTCGAGTCTCTACACCGATGGAGTTGGCAGAGATCGCAGAAGCGCCGCCTCTAGCAGAAACCCATGCGCTCCCAATAGTTGATGTTGAAGACGATGATCATACGCATACATTGCAAAGTGAGTATCCAGCAATACTTGCTTGACCATTTTTAAAACTAAGCTTGTGATTCTCTGTTAGCTGGTTACGTTCAGTTCCCGTCAAAAGGCAACGCCGTCGAGGTAACCATGCATACTAAACAAGATCAAAAGTTAAATCTCTTGTATAGTCATCATTTTCTGGTAGCATCGAGCACATGCGCAAGAAGTTCCTTAAACTGCCCATTTCAAAGCACCTCGATGGAGCAGATTATTCCATGCTCATCTGCAGTATTCTCATGTGCCTTCCAATCGGTCTCATAGCTCTCCTGTTCATGTACAAGGTCAGCAAGAAAGATACAGTGAAGAGTCTTCATTGAAAAAGTCTGAATAATAATTATACAATGGGTGAAATGACGAGAGTGGTGTTTTAAGTACTGAAAATGACCCACTACATTATCAATGCTTAAAAGCAACCTCCAACAAGCAAGCACATGGATGACAGTCTTCTTGCGCAAAACAAAAACCTAGATAGACTAAAAATTGTTGTAATGATGTGACAAAAAGTCAGTGTTGTTTTAGGTTTTAGGCATCGTGTAGACATGGTATGGCAGCTGTCAGCAAACGACGATTTTGGTCCATTTTAACACTAAAAGCTAACAACAGACTACTTCAAAATAAAGTATAATGTTATCTTGAACAAGCTGTGCTTGTACTGCGCCGAGTGCATAGTCCAGTTAAGTCAGTGTATACCTAGTTTGTATGCATAACTGCAATATCTTGAAACTATACAGCTATATTATTAGCCGCTAAGTTGTGATGTACATTGTGCACAGGTGTCGCAAATTCTTCATAGAACCAGTTTCACTATACATTCAAAAAATGAATAACAGAGTATGTGTGATGATGTTCATGTCACTGGCATTGTTTGTGAGCACATGTGATGGTGCACTTGGTATGGTACAGTGGAACCTCTCTAAGGCGGACACCATTGGGACTAACAAAAATTGTCCATTATAGAGAGGGTGTCCTCTGGTCAGGGGTTTGGGGTATATTTGGGATTCAGTAAGTATCCATTATAGAGGGATGTCTAAGAAGGGTTCCACTGTCTACTAGTTGTTGTGCATTGAGTTTCAAACCAGATCATGCATGCTAGCCTTTTCATACCGTATAGCGGGAATTTTTCGCAAATTACAGGCTATTCGCGAAAATATTATCCGCTAATGTCTTGTTTTTGTTGACAAGATAGGGCAATAGCGCTGATTTGCGAAATGCTCTATCACGAAAAATTTCTCGTGAAAATTTCCCGCTGTACGGCAGTGAACTATAGTACATTAGCAAACATCGATAAGCTGCTCTGGATTATGGTGATGAACACTTTATATATCCAATACTCTAGCCTGGGATCCACATAATCATTGTCTTGATTTACAGAGGTCTCCTAATTTCAGAAGGTGGTAAATAATTGGAAGTTCTAAACTGAACTAAACTGGATTAAAGCTGAACAAAGCGGC